>JABSTQ010006810.1:0-55980 GCA_013358835.2 Ixodes persulcatus
CGGCGTCACCATGTCACAACCTGGCGGTTTTCGACACCCATGGGTTATAGACGCTTTCAGGCAGCTGTGCATGGGCGCCGCCATAACCGACCTTCAGTTTTTGTGTCTTCTTTTTCCGTTCGCTTCAATTCATCGTTAAAGCAGCACGACAGGTAATTGCCACGATGGGTGCTACTGTGTCATTCTCCCCAGCATAGGCATTTGGGGAGGCTGGTCAACGCCCGCTTCATTGGCTCGGCATCTCGGTAAGACGAGAGAAGGTCGGCTATGGCGGCTCAATCTGGCGCGTGTTTAAAGCGCCTATATAATTCCTCTCCACTTTCAAAGAATTTTGTTACATCTGAAAGATGAGAGGTTGAAAAGAGGTTTGGAGAAGAAAGTCAGGAGAAAGGAGAGGTGAAGCAAAGCGACTGACCGAATCGTCCTGGGCGAGACAACGCGGGACACCTCTCTGTGAGCAGCGCGGACAGGGGTGGTGTGTTGCCTAACGTGGGGGGCCCCTTGAAGGAAACCTAGCCCGGGCTCGGCTCAACTGCCAGGACCCCAGTTGACGCCTGACACTGCCGGGCATGCAGGGGGTATGAACCCACGCTGGGCTCAGCGCTCTTGGTGATTCGTGACGCCACTCACCAAACACTTACAAGCGCACAAGTTCCCTGTGGCGACGCCACCCTGTAAAAAAGCATTCAGTACAAGCAGATACTAATTGAGCCAAGCGAGAGAGATACACTTCAACTGAAAAAAAAAAAAAATTAAATCACAGCTCAGACTCATGATGGACGCTCAAGTGCGGTTGTCTGTCTCGTCCAATGTATTTTACATGCTCCAAGTTAACTAAAGAACGTAGGAGTGTGTGAATGAAGGCATTTTAAAGTCATAGATTATATAGTCATTATAGATGAAGTCACAGCTACAAAGTAGAATGTGCGCAAAATACTGAACGCTGAGCTAAAGTGGTCACAGCTTTCTTAACCCAAACACTTAATAATGCTTTTGTTTGACTTGTGTTTCTAATTAAGTGTGACACCTCTTTTTCAGCAACAAATGGAATATACTCTTGTGAAACCTATTACTTCATGCTAAATCTGGGTCATTCTTCCTCTGCAGTGTGCCACCTTGCTCAAAATGTAGTCAGGTGGTCTCTCGGACTCAAGAAAAATAATTTTCAAGGCTAGGGCAGCACTAGCAAAGCATTTTCTTGAGGCTTCCTTAAAGAGACCAACTGAGTTACTTTAGAACAAACCAGTCAATTAATAGATTATGGAAAAACAGAATCAAGATTAGACATTCCACTGAAACGAGTAACCAAGTGAAATCACCAATTAGCTGAATACGCAGGCGGTCGTAACCTGCCAACTCGATAGCCTTCGCCAAAAACCCTTTTGATTGGATCAGTAGCCAAAGTAAACGGGAAACACATGCACGATAAATAGAGGCATTGTACGATGGTTCCCACATCAATCGTAGCTGGCGTCCTATGACACTGTGACATGGCACGTCCCAATGTAACATCGTGGTGATCTGGCCTTCTTCAATGTCCATCACCAAAAGGTGCCTACCGCATAGTACTGAGTAGTAGGAGGTACAATTTGGGACGCAGTCTTTCCTCAAAATGTGCTTTGGTCACTTTCCATGGTCCCAGGTGTTGCTTGGGGTCTTGTAAAATGACAGCCCTGGCACGTCCTTGCCCACAGGTACCACGACAAATGCCAAAAGCAGCACCAAGAATACACGAACGCACGAGAGGCTTATTCACGTCGTTCACATTTTCTGTCTTGTATGAGGAAGGGGGGCACCCTTGTGGTGATAGTTGGCAACCGGCAATTGGGCAGGCATTATCAGTATACAGGAGGCTGTGCTCCATGACACCTATTCAGGCATGTCAGTCATGAAGAGCTTGGCAAGCACCATCTTTTGGTTCCCCGGTGTTGACCAAGACAGTTAAGACCATGTATGAAGGTGCAAGTTATGTGCCCAATTCTGTTAAATGCCTCTGGCGCAGGTTTGGGTCAGTAAGTTGGATACCAAGCAACACTGAACACGACTTCAGATATATTACCCCGTACCGCTGGAGAGTTACGGAATACTCATCGTGGTCCACTCGGACACAAAACAGATAGAAGTATTGGCTGAGACCACAGAGGAAGCCCAGTGCAACATCTTTCGTCGATTTGGACAGCTAAGGACACTGGTGTTTGACAACAGACCCTAGTTTAATAGTACTGTTTTCAACAGACCCTAGTTTAATAGTACTGTTTTCAAACAGTTTTTACAGCGGTTATGTACAGCACCCCACCACTACGTATTGTCAGTCCCAGGTCAACAGGTTAGCCGAGCATGCAAAATGTAGAGTCACGGGGGACATTCACGAGGTTCAGCCTTCGTAGCCTTGAAACCAGGCTTGTAAGCACTTCCCCACTATTGTTGAAGTTCCACTGCTGCAGAACCTCAGCAAAAGATAGGAAGCACTCCTCTGAGCTGTTATTCGGCTACTGCATCTGATCCCAGACTGATTTTTCTCTATATGCATTTGGACTCGTCCCCACTCGAGAGATGCAACCACCCTTTTGGTGCGGGAGAGACTGTGTGGGCACGAAGTTTCGGCCTATGGTGAATTCCTGAAGTTGTCTGCTCACTTGGTGGTATACAAATGACAACAGTAGGCACCCCAAGAGGAGAGCACCAGCAGCATGCAAATCAGCTCTGGACACGCCATCCCCACAAGTGGCCCAGCCTGCCTGTAATAATTTCTTTATGGAGAGGCGACACTGTTGAAGATTTTGTGGTTCAACGATCAGGCTGCTCCTTGGCAGCAGGAGATATCCAAAATGTGCCGGTAGAGTGGCCAAGTGATGGGATACCCTGACGGGAGACGAGTAGTGGCCAAGATTCACGGTCAGCGTGGGCCCTGCCGGCGACAAAGCAGATGGGATTGACTTCTAGGTTTAGGTTTAATTATTGAGCAGAACATCAGAACTGAAGAACAAGAATGGCAAAAGAGGCGCGAGCTCGGACTTGGGCTTGCGCTCATAATTGCACAAATAGTGTCCTTGATGATGAAACAACTAGTAAAAGCCAATTATTACATTCTCCCTTCCCTATTTATTTTTTTAACAAAACCTCAACAAGGACATTAAGGGGGTACAGAATCGAAACTTGAAATATCCCCAGAACAGTTCAAAATGGAATAAATATGATCCATGATATCCGTAAACAATAATCACACGCTTGTTTTTTCAGCAGATGGCTATATTTTTTGTTCCAACCGACGGATTCTTGCGAGCGCTTCAAAATCAGCCATCGAGTTGGCGCGATGCGTCTCGGGATATTTGCTCGTGACGTGACGCTCACAACATCCCGGGCCCACACACGGCCAGGGGTACCGTAATTAGAATTGTCGTCGCCATGGGGTGCCAGCTTTATCGTCAACGCATTACAATCCCGCCGAGTGGGAATACCCGAGGTATGCTGTACTAAAACTGAGAAGTGCGCCAAGTGCCGCTCGCTCCATGCGCGCCTCCATCAGACACGCCGCGCCGTGGCGTTGCTCCTGATGGCCTCATGACGTGAGACATTCCAATGAAGCCCGGCCCCCCAAACTACCAGGTGATATTGGGAAATCGATTTATTCTAGGGGTGTGCGAATATTGAAATTTTCGAATACGAATCGAATACGAATAAGACAAAAAACGGGATTCGAATATCGAATCGAATATCGAATATGTGTCTAGTAATACAAAATTGCAAAACAAGAGGTAAGAGCAGGTTTTATTGCCTTTTTAAAATAAATCAATGCAACTGCATTTTACTGGGCTGCAGCAGGCTAAAGATACTTCTAGTAATGCACTCATTACAAATTATCCTGTAGGAAAATAACTGTTCAACGTGTTCAGAAAGAAAGCGCTCGTTACGCGCCGTGACAACATTTCCGCTAGTAAAAAGACCCTTTCACTGGGGAAACTTGCGAAAGTTCACTAAACTTCGAAGAAGTTCGACTTGTGGACAGTGTTGCCCGGCTACTACACAAATATTTCAAATTTTGGGAAACAAATAATTTAGAAAGTGGTTTATTTTATATTTATAAAATGGTTACCAGTGTGTTCGCGATATAAAAGCGAAAATATGCGCTTTTAATGCTTTTATTAGTTATTAATGTGAACCAGTGATGCCAATAAACCCAACAAATATTGCACTTTTCCTCCGCCAGTGGGAATCAACTAGTTCTTTTTTTTTTATTTTTGCGCATGCTCACAAAAGTCCAACTTCAGTCGAACCTTTGTCGAACATCATGTTGAAAGTTTGAAAAAGTCGAACTTGGTCGTTAATGGTAAATCATCTCTAGACACTAACCTTGTCAGTAGTTCTGGTGATGAAATATTGAATAGTGATTGTGCCAATATTCTTAACACTGTATTTTCCGATGCTTTTCCTGTATCTACACTCATCGTTCAGACCCCCCTCGTTCCAACAACAAATGTTTTCCCAATGGATCCTATTTTCATAGACTTTGATGGTATAGTAAGCATTATAGAATCCCTTAAAATGTCCTCTTCATGTGGTATAGATGATTTCAACAACAAACTTCTAACCAACACCAAAACCTCATCAGCGCTTTTCCTGACTAAAATTTGTTAACAGTCTCTGGAGACTGGTGTGGTACCCTCCAACTGGAAAATTGGAAAGGTGATTCCAGTCCACAAATCTGGACGTAAAACGTCTCCACTCAACTACAGACCAATCTCACTTACCTGCATTTCCTGCAAAATTCTCGAGCACATCATCTACAAGCATCTTACCAGTTTCCTGCGTTCTTGCGATTACTCCAACCACGCACAGCACGGCTTCCGCAAGCAACTTTCATGTGAGACCCAGCTGCTGTTTTTTACTAACGACCTTTTTCAGAATTTCGACTCCGGCTTTCCTACTAATGCTTTCTTCCTTGATTTCGCCAAGGCTTTCGACAAGGTCCCTCACAATCGCCTTCTGTTCAAACTCTCTTCCTTAAAATTAGATCCTCTTGTTCTAAAATGGATCGAATCTTTTCTTAGCTACCGTTCTCAAATTGTTTTCGCTAACGAATCGCCTCCTCCTTAGCTCCAGTCTCCTCCGGCGTCCCGCAAGGCTCTGTACTTGGCCCTTTACTCTTTCTAATTTATATTAATGACCTCCCACTTCAACTTTCTTCTCCAATTCGCCTTTTTGCGATGATTGCGTTGTATATAGACTAATAAAATCTCCCGACGACAACCTGCTACTCCAGAGCGACATTAACAAAATTGCCGACTGGTGCCGTACTTGGCAAATGTCCCTAAATATTAATAAATGCATGCATGTATGTTTCACGCGCTCGTCCTCCCCCCACGTAACAACATTAACACTAAATGACACCGTCCTCCAGGCCACTACCGAATATAAATATCTTGGTGTTTATTTAACTAATAATTTATCCTGGAATACTCATGTTAATAAGATCATATCCTCAGCTAATCGCTGTCTTGGTTATATTCGGCGTAATTTCAAGACGGCTCCTTCTATCTTCAAAAGATTTCTCTATATTACTCTTGTTCGCCCTAAACTAGAATACGCCTCATCTATCTGGCATCCCCACCTTTCATTTCTCACCAATGCAATAGAAGCAGTCCAAGACCGCGCAGCTCGTTTCATTGTTTCCGATTACTCCCGTTTTTCCTGTGTCACTGAAATGAAATCTCAATTAACCCTCCCTGACCTTTCTCTGCGCCGCCAAATTTCCAGGCTTTCCCTCCTGCATAAAGTGTATTACTCTCCCTCTTTAAATCAGTCTCTCCTTAGCCCACCCAACTATGTTTCTTCAAGACTGGACCACACATGCAAGATTGCCCGACCCAAGACCCAATCTACAGCCCACCAGCATTCACTTCTACCCGAAACTATTGTGGACTATAATGGCCTTCCCGATAACATCGTCACCATCACAGATAACACCAAGTTTCGCCTCGCACTAAACCACCACTCCCCTCTGTAATGCCCCTCGGGGCCCTGAGAGTATTTGTAAATAAATAAATAAATAAAATAAATAAACTCGACCTGGGCAGGTTCGCGACATCCCTAGTTTTGACTGCGCGGGAGTGGCAGGAGTTGTCGTCGATGGCGATGCAGTGTTCTGCTCGCACCTAGCCTTTTCTTTCTTTTTTTAGTTTTCAAACATTTTTATTAGATAACACACTGGAGATTTATTTTATATTTATATTTCACTATCGAGGTTTGTTTTATTGTATCAATTCATAGAACGCGCAATTACATCACATATTGCTATAAAAGTGCCACACAATAAAGGGCTTGGTGAAAAAGAAACCGATACTGATCCTGTCTTGCTGCCATCGGACAGACAAAAATGGAGCAGACCGATAACACACGCATCATACGTCTTTCTCAGTGACTAAACATATTAATAAGGGAATGCGTGGCAGGCAGATTATTCGTTGCTTGCTTGAATATTCGCAGTTTGTGCGAATATTCACCAATTTTCCCGAATATTCGGCTTTGGCCGAATATTCGGGTTCTTCCGAATATGCAATTTTCGAATCGAATACGTTTTGAATAAGGAAAATATTCGATTCGTATTCGAAATTTCGAATATTCGCACACCCCTAATTTATTCGTTTTAAAATTGCTTTTCTTGCATTTACGGACGAAAGACTGCTGTTTGTGAGCTGCTGTCATAAAGGAGGCCACGTGTACACAAAGAAATAGGTGGCAAAATTTTGCTTCCGCACCCCCTTAAAGGAAAGCAAACAGCTACTACTCTCCTTTCTTAATTTTTTTAAAAATAGCTACAGGAAGACTACAATAATAAAAAAATTAAAGCCGTTTACAACTCACTGTAACGCCGAATTGGAGCGCAGCTCTTGAGGAGGAGGAGGGAACAGTACTGGGGGGGGGGGTCACGTGACCTCGGGGGGGGGGGGGGTCACGTGACGATGACGATGCCAATGACGCCATCAGTGACGATGACGATGACGATGCGGATGCCGATGACGTCATCAGTGACGTCACTGATGATTTCATCAGCAATGATGACGATGACGATGCGGATGCCGATGACGTCATCAGTGACGATGCCGATGCCGATACCTCGGGGGGGGGGGGGGTCACGTGACTTCGGGGGGTCACGTGATCTCCCCCTCCCGTGGTGACCGAAGGTACCCGAGGTCCTCCCGAGGTCCTTCTGAGGTCCTCCCGAAGGAACCCGAGGTCCTCCCGAGGTCCTCCCGAAGGAACCCGAGGTCCTCCCGACGTCCTCCCGAAAGAACCCGAGGTCCTCCCGAGGTCCTTCCGAAGGAACCCGAGGTCCTTCCGAGGTCCTCCCGAAGGAACCCGAGGTCCTCCCGAGGTCCTCCCAAAGGACCTCGGGTTCCTTCGGAAGGACCTCGGGTTTCTTCGAGAAAATTTACCCATAATGCACCGCGCGGTTACGCCGATGGCGACGGCGACGCCGCTCAAGCCGGAAACGGGCGCCTAAGAGCTGCGCTCTAAAACATAAGAACACGACACTTCTGAAACACACAAGCAGTCAACAAAAAACTATAGTGAAAAAACTGCATATTCGTGTAAAGTTAGTCATATTTGAGATATTTGGAGTCGGAGAAAAATGTCGGCTCAACGGCAGCTGTTAAGGTCATAGGCGTTTATGATGAAAATGTTTTCTTAGAAGTAAACACCGAAAGAGAAACAATTAATTTCACAACAATGCGATTCACCGAAAGCACCCATCATGAACGGAGAAGATGCCAGCTCCTTCACGAACAAGCAGCCGTTGATGAAGCTTCGTGGCGTACGTGCTGGTGCACGCTGGTTCTTCGTCATAGGGTATCGAGCGAGGAGGCCAATGAAGATAGCGGCCGTCTTGTAAACGCCCCATTCTCGGGAGGCCGGAGCTGGGCGGCCATCTTGCGCGCTGACTATATTCTATTCACCCCTAAGCTGAGACTGTGGTGGAACCTATGTCGTCGTTGGACCAATCATGCATCTCTCTTTCGCCACGTGATCACGCTCCCGCTCATACCCACGCGCAGAGAACTGCATGGGTTAGGTGATGAAAGGGAGGCGGCTGATTTGTTCGGCAGGCCCATAGTTCCCACTGCAGTCTCAGCTTAGAGGTGAACGGAGTACAAAGCAGCATGTACCCAAAAACGGTTACAACATAGCGACTGGCCGAAGGGAAAAGATCAGACGGTTTGAAAGGCCACGTTAGGGTAGACGGGTAAACTGAACGATCACGAGCGTTGGAACACAGTGAAGAAACTCGGGGGCTTATTTACTGCCCTGAAAAAACTGAAGGAACACAAGCGTTGGAACACTGCAAAGAACCTCAGAACCTTCCCTAAAAAAACTGAACGAGCACGAGCGCAAGAACGTCGTGAAAAAACCCCGGGGGCATTTTTTCTGCCCTGGAAAGAGTTAAACAGTCGAACGAATGGGATGGGCCGACAGGCTCGGCTAACGCACCAAAACGTAGTAGCGGCCGACGCACCAAAATGTAGTGATTCTCTAATGGAGAGGCGACGATGTTGATGGTTCGACGATCAGGCTGCTACTTAGCGGCAGGAAACATCTAAGAAGGGCCGGTACAGCGGCCAGGTTATGGGGTGTCCTGACGAGAGACGAGACAGAGGTGATCGACTTTTATGTTTAGGTTTAATGAGAGCAGAACATCAAAACTGAAGAACACAAACGGCAATAGAGGCGAGAGTTCGGGCTCCAGCTGGTGCTTATAACAGCACAAATAGCGTCCGTGGTGACGCAACAATCTAGTAAAAGCTAATTACTACAATGCCACTGAACTGGAACCCGCTACTGAATTAGAAAGTTAATAGGCTACGTACGTAGCCTATTAACTTTCAAAGCCGCAAGTCAAAGCCGCAAAACGGTATTTTAACTACCCCAATAGTCATTGTTTTTTAGAGTGTAGATATATCTACTGAAACTTTAAACTTGGGGGCAGTGCCAGAGAGAAAAGCGACAAAGTTGGGAAAGCTTGCTCGCTCTTCCCGATTTTTGAACTCTCAAGTGATTATATCCTAAGAAATGCCCCAAAGCCTCTTCCCGAAATAAAGAAAAAGCACTATGTTTACTATGTGAAATAATGGCCTCAGTTTATGCATCTATTAGCAGGTAGGAAATCTTGCCCAAATTTATTCACACCGCAAGATGAGCGCAACAAACTCACACGAAATTTACAGGAAAATAACGGTGGTGATGTAAGTTTCCCTGAAATTCTGTATAACGTACCGGTCGTTTGCAGGACCGAAACATCTACTCGAGTGGTGTGCGTCGCTGTGCAAACACGTCGCTGTGGAAACGCAGTCCAACAACACAAAGCATAAAAACGGCAGATTTAGGAAAACAATCTAGAGTTCATGGTTCGCATAACACGACGTAATTTTGTTGAAAACGCCCGCAGCTTTTTACTCACCGTATGCGTCGGGAATCTTCCAAATTTTGAAACGGAACGAAGGGAGATTTACTTTTAAAGACGCCTGCCCCAGCTGGACTGGATCAGCTGACGACGACGGGACTGATTCCGTTGAACCTCAACCCCACAACAATCAATTTGCGCTCTATGTTAGTGTGGCTTTCTACCTCCAAGCACCGCACCACACACCACGAACGTTTCAGCTCTTTGTCGCATCGCCGTGATGCAGATAGAGAACGAGATCGCCGAAATCAACGCAGAGCTGTCGTGAACCTTGGCTTGTGGTTGCGCACTCGTGGACCCTGTGACTCCTTTCGCTTTCAAAGCACACACGACTATTACGAATGATACCTTCCGTCTTACGGGAAGATCACAGGGGCACTTCTCCGGTCACGTCTTCGCTACATGTGCTCGCAAACCGCGGAGCTTGTCGCATCCCGTCGAACCAAAACAATACCGGCGCCATGTTGAACGTGCATTGTTGCCAGATTTGCTCCGACCAAACAAAAACAACGAAAGCAAATCGGCTCTAACTTCCCGCGTACATCGGCGTTGCGCCTTGGCCTGATTTTTTCCGTCAGCTCTAACTTAAAGATGACCTACAGATGCAGCAGCACTGGTGTCGAGTTTTCTTATGGCGGCCAGCATGGACAGCCGTAAATTCTGAGGAGGTTGCATGGGAAGTGGCGGCACCTTCTTCGGATCCCCACGGCAGCAGCTAACGCTTCCGCGAATTTTCAAAATAGTTTCCTTGATAAACGGCGGTGACCTTTTCAAAAAGTGAAAATGAATTAAAAAAAAAAAAAGACCGCATCTCCACGTGGTGAATGATGTTGATTGGGGCGAAGCTCTGGTGGTGCTTGTCTGCGTAGACGCTGAGCCGCAGCATGCCGAGCCTTTCGTTCGTTTTCATCCATTATAGAAAGAGAATGTGTGGTATGAAACGTGGTTATATACGCATTTGAGCATATGACCGCAGCGCCCTCTCGTCTATAAACGTTGAGCCAATGCATGCAAAGTTTAACGCGATTATATACGCATTTGACCGCAGCGCCCTCTCCTGTATAGACGTTGAGCGGCTACATGCAACGTTTCATCCATGACATCCCCAGCTATTGAGTTATTACCACATCTCCGAGCCCCCTACTCGTCTCGCAGTCGTGGCCGAGTGGTTAAGGAGATGGGCTAGAAATCCACTGGGGTCTCCCCGCACAGGTCCGAATCCTGTCGACTGCGCAAACAGATTTTTTTTTTTTCATTTCTTTAATCTTTTTTTTTCCCTCCACGAGCACGTGAGCTCACGAGCAGGAGCACGAGCACCGGACGCCGGAGCTATGGACACCTACGGACATGGCTAGCCCCTAAGGAGCTTCGCCCCTAAAAAACAACAGACACTGGCGATAAAATACGATTCCTACGGGATAACATAAGTTGCGGCGGACGTAAGGGTACGAGCATAAATACACAAATAGGGGCGTCATTGTCAGAAACGTTTTACTAATGGTCTTAGAAATCGCAACTGCAACATGGACCATAGAACCTTTAATTAGAAGGTTAAATGAAAAAGTTTTGTTTATTAGGCCACTAATTGTCAATTTACGCTCGTTCCCTTACGTCCACCGCAGCCGATATTGTTATCTTGTGGGAATCATTTCTTTACCAAAAATGTAATTTCTTTCAGAAAAAAAAATAAAATAATAAAACGCCCGGTATACCACAGCTTTGACAACGCTTCACGTGTGTGAGGTTCGATGACCGACAGAGAACTTCCGCTGGCCGTGCTCCCGAAGCGGGGAAGTGCAATTTATAAGGACCGATCATCTTATCAGAAAGATGCACACAATCCAGGAAAAGTATTCTTGCAATCATGAGTTTCCAGTTGTACTTACACATGCATTATCATCAAATTTGACGGAGTTCCTGCAAACACTGAAGAGTTGTCAAAAGTGAAGAATACAAAGGAGAATACCAGCAGGAATTTTTTGTTTATTCAAAACAAAACAAGCATCAGAAAAACGCATTTTGGGCGGCCGCGGCGGCCAGAAGAACGGACTGCGCGCACCCGGCGTGGAACCAGCGAATGAGAGGGCACTTCTAGCAATTTGTTTTCAGAGCCACGGTATGTCGGCAGCCGGCCAAATATCCACTTTAATTCTCTTATGGCTTTCGACACGTAAGTACACGCTCGAGAATTTTCAACAATATCACGCCAGCGCTGACCGGCCTGTAGATCAGTGCATCATCACAGCACGAAGTAGCGAAATCAACGACAGTACGCGCGTGCGCAGAAGAAACGCGCCAAAGTCGGCGTCGTCTCCTATACTGTTTCCCCAATCACGACCCACCCTGGCGCGACGCCCACCGCTTCCTCCGCCCATAAACAGGCGGCCCAAAGAGTAATCAAAGCGACACACAAAATACGCAAACACGAACAGCAGCCAGTAGGAAGGACATCGACACGAGCTCAGTCAGCGAACGAAAAGACAGACACAGACTTCACGCTAGGCACACAGAGCAGGGATAGTTACAAGGATGAGAGGCATGCGCAGACGAAGGCAAGCAGTGCACAATAAATACGCGGAAACTGGCAGCAACCGAAGAACCACGCAGCAAACACGTACGTGCACACGCACCAGAAGCACGTGCGTCATGCTGCGTATCGACGCGGAACTGGCGATTTTGGTATTTTGGTGATTTGAAACTTCGATGTTGATTGCGTGAACGATTGTATTTAGCCAACGAGGTAGAGGTGCTTAGAGTGATAAACCGGAAGTTCGGAAGTGGCACCCCCCAGGTTGCTGTCATTTTGTACGCAAAAGTGACCACTCGTCACGTGACCTCACAAGAGCCGAGACGTCACCGGTAAGATGGCAGCGCCCAGAGCTGGCGGATGCGAGTTTGTTCGGTGCGCGGTAGCCGCGATGTGTAGTTGCTTTCCGACGACTTCGGTATTCTTCGTGCTCGCTGACGCAGGTATAATGTGAAAATACGAAGGAATGAAACTTTATACCCTTTTTGGGCAAGATCGCCCTGGATCATATGGATATTAACACCTGTGAGACAGCATCACCGTATCGCCGTACCGGTGCACGGATTCCCGGATTTGTTCGAGGATCGATAGAACTTTGAGTGCTTTTAGTATAAAATGTCCGCATTCTCTTAGCTTTGTTTGAACGTAGGAATGTCTGAGAATCGAGGCGAAATGTTTCCGTCGGACGTAGGGCCTAGGGGAATTGGTTTCAGCCCTAGGGGACTGCATAATCACAGCAACATTTAGCGAAGACGCTCCTGCGATTTTCACTTTTTGTACTAATCAACAATTTTACAATATAACTTCTAGCATAAAATATTCGTTTTTTTCTTGCTTCCTTTGAACGTTGGAATGTCTACAAATCGAAGCGAAAGGTATACGTCGCGTTAGGGCCTAGGGGAAGTTGTTTCAACCCTATGCACCGAATAACCATAGCAACTTTCAGCGAGGAAGCTCCTGCGATCTTGAACCTTTTGTGTTAATCGACAATTCTACATTCGATCGCAATACTCTTTTGAAGTGAAAAAACTGGCGTTTGCTTAATTGACGTCCACGCGAACCCTTACAACGTATTTGAACCAATCATTCGGAAAAAGTTCATTACTTATGTTCATAAAACAGTTTATTTGTCCCCTTGGAACTCAGAACACAGAAGTCTTCACACGTCCCTTAAAAATTAGTATTAGTAGGCTTTTTACCTTGCCGAGCGTTATCAATAGTCCACTGTAACCTTCATGTCTATGATCATAGTCCTCTTAGATGGTTGTCTAATCCATTATTCTAACATCTAGAATCTTAAAAAAAATGCAGCCCCACATTTTAGAGGTCCAGAGGTAGAACCACACATATCAGCAATTCGTTAATTAATAGTAATGCAACTCGGAAATAGAAGATTACAAGCGCATTTTGCTCTTTCGTTGTATTTATTGCAGCACTATTTTTTTTTTCATCAAGAGAGCATTGTATCAGTCTGTGATATATTTACTTGTTCGGATTGCCTGATCAAGAGGACTCATATTTGCGTTCATCCCTTGCCCGGAGAGCAGTCTTGTTGAAAATTGCTGACTGCCATTCCTTTCAGTCCCTTCAATAGACTTTTTCAAAAGTGTGGGCCGCCTATACTTCGTTTCACCGTAACTTGGTAACGGGAAACCACCACAGCCCCCTCGAGCAAATCAGAGAGACGGAGTGAAGGTGTGTGAGAAATCTGTGCAGATGAGCACTCTGATGATATGTTGTCATGTGCCTCTCTCCAACGTGTATATTGACTCACCGATACTGTAGCCTTCGCCGTTTGCCAAATTAGGATGAAACGAATTACAGTAGCTACTAATCTAATTACCCAAGGCCTTCATACTTTGGGCATTTGTTCGACAAGAATGTTATGTCAGCCATCACTGTGAACTCGGCTCAGCGCCTATCGGACTCGAATGCTGCATTAGCGTTCAATGTGAACTTGAACCCATTTATGTGCTTTACGTCGAAAAAAAATGGTGACAGTCGTGTCGCTTGAGTGGGTTTTGCAAAGGGTCTATTGTGTCATACGTATAGGAAGTGTTTTGCTATATAACAATGCATCCACACATACTATTAAACAAGATGCTCAGAGGTGCATTTGTTTTTGCAATTAAACAGCAATAATTATTTCTTACGAGTGTAATATTTATTTTCGGTAGCTGGGCTCGTTTTGTGCTCGTTAATGTCAGTGTAATTTGATGTTCTTATCATGTGTATAGTTCTAAGTATCCTCTCTGCGATGCCTACAGAGGCCCTTGGAGGGAATAAATTAATAAATATTCTTACATCACTGGAGTTGGTTTTCGGATGCTCAACATGTTCAGGAGGAGTGGAACGAGTGCAGCCCAATGCAACCAGTCTGGTCTGTACCATCAATTAATATTTAGGGGTCAGAGATGCGAGTGTCCTCAAAAGGTCCAGCCCGTGCGGTGAACACAATTCTTTGTGTATCGACTCTGAAGGCGTAAAGGCGAGCGGAAATATGTTTATTTGACTAGTGTATCAAATATGTTTATTTCCACTTGATTACATAATTATTGGTTCTTTGCAAATGGTTCCATAACGAGTTCTTTCTGCAACAGTCTCGTGTCAGGCGTTCAGTCGTAGTACCTGTGCTCCTTGTTGTTTGTTGTCGGATGACGCTCCTGGCACGTCACTGTTCAGTTTGGCCAGTGGCAACTTTGACCGACTTATGCCGTCTTGTAATCATACGTCATGTGCGGCCACTGACATCTGATGCACTGAAGCTGCAGGGCTGGCTTCTAATTCGCAAATTTTCCTGGTAGTTTTCTGCGTCAATGCAGCAAGCTCGGGCATGTATTGCTTACGTTGCTGTGTCTTTTGCTGTACCGCTGACTTGATGGCTGGCAACGGTGTTCGTTTGCTATCTAAGCCATTTCACTTACCTCCCGTCGAGGTGATGGGGATCAGGCGCTTCGGGGTGATGTCGGCATCAGGGGCAAAGGCACACTGAAGATAATCCTGAATATGCCGCGGACGCTCCTCGAGACGTGGTCGAGGGTAATTCGGCACGAACCCTTGCAGGCCAATTCATTGGTACGGGCACCTCCAATAGACATGGCCGGCCTCATGCAATGGTAGCAGAGTGGTTTTCGGTCGACCGTTCGCAGCACCTCCGTTTTCCTCGGTTTCTTCCTGGCAGTTTCTTCCACGAGACGTATAGGTTCTGCAGGAGCTGGTTGTCTGTCCACCCACTGTGGCGAGCGACACGGTCATATTGTTCAATCCAGCCCTTGACGTCTTCATACACCTTGCGTGAAAGGGCGCCGGAGTGTGAGGTGCGACAGGCATGCAAAAAAAGGTGGGAGCGGACGCGGTTTGCTGCTACAGGTTGGTCACTGTTGGATTAGTCAGCTCCAGTTTTTCTGGCAAAAGACCGAATTCCGGTGGTTCATGCTGGTAGCAGCAACTGGCTCAGATTTCAGGTTCTTCGTGGTGTGTTTCCGAGGTTCGTCCTTGTGGTACTCGCTCGTCTTGCGGTTTTTCTGCCGGGCTCATGATAGGAATTGGTTCATGACTCGCCGGGAGTTTAAGACGTGGGGTAGTTCACCACCCGTGTTCGTTATCAGGCAACTCGGTTGAGGAGCCGCCAGGGTGCACACAGAGTGAACGGCTGTGGGTAAAGTACCCAGCACCTCCACCAGAACATGCCATGACAGCTGAGCATGGCCTGGAACTTTCCAGAATAGAAAATATTAATAGAGGATAGGACTGGAGCAAGCATCCGTGACAATATAACAAAACTGACAGACGACAGTCTATCCTGACCATTAAAGAAGCTACATTGCTTTGGTGGCATTCTGTCCGAATAAATCCTCTCCTTCGGGGGTTTGGCATCTGCCGTGGACGAACTGAACTGAAATGGATGTGGGACCACTTTTCTGGTAATGGACCGCTGCAGACGATCGTCGCAAAGCGGCGTAAACGGGTGGACTGGGTAGGTAACATATGCAAAGAAATGTCCATACAGCTTGCAGTTCGCGTAACGAGTGTTGATGAAACTTTTGTGTCGACGAAACGTGCGACAGACCAGTGGAATTAATACCAACTGCAACTGCTGTGCTCCGTGAAAGTGCGCGTCTACGCCAGAACAATTTAGGAAGCAGCACAGCATCACCTAAAGCACGGCACAGGAACTACCAGCTTGAAGGCAGCTCTTCGGTGCGCCGCACACCTGTGCTTCGTGAAAGTGCACGCCTACGTCGGAACAATTTGGGAAGCAGTACAGCATCATTTAGCACGGCACGGGAACTACTACCTTCAAGGCAGCTCTCCGGTGCGCCACACAACGAAAGTGAGCCTTCGGTCATTTGAACAACGTGGCACCACAATTGCACACTGCCAAGCACGCCTCACGCAATTTCCATCGCTAAACTCTGTATCCAAATATATTGCACACGCTTCACTGCAGACCTCGAAGATTCCGATGGTCAACCAGAGCACAGAGGCGTCGCCTTAAATTTTATCCTAGCAGTATCCGAATCAATCCGGGGTCCGAGCAACGTAGGGCAGATTGTCTCTTCCTAGACAATATCCCCGTCGGTCACCAGCGAAATGCACATCGTTCCTTCGTATTTTCACGTTATACGTACGTCAGACACCACGCTGAACTCTGAAGTCGCTTCTGACCGGCCTCATATGACGGTTTCCGCGTCTGAAATCAACTCGCCGAGACGAACGACAACGAACAAAGCATCCGACAAGCTCTGGCCAATGCTCGGGCCCAGCTGGGGCCAGCCGCTGCCTGGGCGCTGCCATCTTTCTGTGACGTCACGTATTTGGTTTGGTCACACGACGAGTGGTCAAATTTGCGTACAATGACAGCGGCCTTATGGGGGTAACTTTCGAGTGCAGACCGGAACCCCGGTTTATCTCTCTAAGCCCCTCTACCTGGTTGTATTTAGCAGATTGTGAACCGCTGGAATCAGGCATAAAAAAAATCGTTTGACAATATAAAAAGCGATTGAAAATCTTCCTAAAAGCTATATTAGCAGAAAGTACTGTGTTAAAAAGGACCACACGAGTTTCGACCCAGCTTTCTAGCACGTTATTTTGCAAGAAACCAAGTGTACAACCTGTTTCCGAAGCTGGCGACCACAGCTGGAATCAGCGCTTTTCTTGGCGGTTTCTTGAGCCTCTCGTAGTCACATCTTAGCCGCCACCACATAGAGGGCACAACAAAACATCCAATTTATATTTTTGTATTTTTATGATTTATTTAATATTTAGGCACCATTATCGAAAATGTGGGCTAATATTCAGGACCTGCGACAGTGAACTCTATTTCATACTAAAAATATCGCCCTAAATGCTTGCCAAAAGGGGTCAGAATAGTCGTTTCTGACTATGAACAAATTCGTGATTTGGCCCCCATTCAAACTTTTTTTTGTAAACAATTTATGTTGAAATTTAGAAAAAGGACCTCGATCGACGAAGCTGAATATGTTTTTCTTTGCAGGCCGACAATTTTTTTCAACTGTGCCAATCCCTACGCGCTGTACCACCGTACTACCAAATTAAGTATGCCAAAATCGACTGCTTTTGTCAATTTTTACGTAAGCATTCCGAAAAAAAGTTTAGGCCATATTGCAATGACATTTAACGTAGCTCTATCGGCTGTAATTGCAAACACCTGTAAAAAGTTTAAAATAAACTGACCGAGTAGACGCCAAAAAATTCGCGACTGAATGTGCTTCCGCGAAGTCAGTTTTTCTAATTTAAATATATTCTAAAAAAAAAAAAAAAAAAAACTTAAAAAATAAAAAAGGTTTTAGATCGACAGTGAACGCACTATTCTTCTATAACATTCTAAATATTGAAAGTAATTGCTCCAATAGGGCACCCTGCACCGCTGTACTACGAAACCATGTCTTGCCGAAAATGCCAATATTCGCGTATGCCCACTGAATTAGCTTTTTGCATTAGGAAGACGAATCCTACATTAGAGGAAAGATAATGTTGTACACTACAAGATGATTTATAACACAATTTTTTAGCAAGCTTGAACACGCCACAATCGAATTTCAAAAATGCGCGAAAAGCGTTATCTGTAGGGCCGCCGTGGGACCGCAGCCTTAAGTAATCTGCATTCGTACTGTAGCCCTTTTCGTAGATCAGCTTTTAGTGAGCTCTTCAAAAATAGTGGTGGCCTGTTTTTTTCTGTTTTGTTTTTTTAAACACAGCAGGACACATTTTCGTTTGAACACGTATTTTTACTAAGCAGAAAAAATAAAATGGTAGGTTAGAGAGTCCGAACCCTTGAGTGGGGCTTAGTTCTCTCCCGTTCAAGCCTCGAGTTGCCTCAGCGGACGTCTATCGGGGAAGCACTGGGTTGTACAATTGGTGGTCCGTGCTCCGTGCGTTTTCGTACTGCATAAAAAATCGGGACGTAAACGTGCGTTTACATTTATCCGATGTTCTACCTATGTTGTTAGGAGTGTACTGGTGTTTTTATTACTATATAGTTTATATTTATATCTAAAAAGTTTCATCCTATTTTTCGCCAACGTCTTAACCGAGGCTCGACGTGTTCAGAGCCTAAGGAAAAAAAAGGGGTGTAATAACTCTGTTTATTACTTAAATGTCACTTGTGTAGCTAGTAACAACCCTGTCTCCCTCATTTGTGTTCAACCGGTTCGTATAGAAAGATGTGCATAAATCCATTCTTATTTCAGGTATGGCCACTTGTTTTACCGTTCCTACAGCTTCCCGATTCCGATAGCTTCAAGCATAGTCTGGAGAGGTGCTTCGTTCTTTCGCCAGTGTTAAAAGCACTTCCACCGCTTCACTGGAGAAGCACGATGCGGCGTATCAAACATTTGTGAGGCACAATACGACTTTCCCAGTTAATGCCTCAGTTGAAAGTGTGTTCAGCGTGGCAGTCGAAATCTTTCCAAAGAAACCAGGCAAGACGTCCGACGAGGCTTTTGAGAGTCAGCTGTTACTCAAGATACTCAGTCAATAAAGCGTTACTGCCGCAACACAAAACGCTTGAATAACCCTATTTGTTTTTGTTTCTTACTCAAGAACATCCATGTTGGAAGTAACGCCACAAAGGAGGGGATTAATTTCTGGGGTAACGGTCAGTTACTTTTATTAAAAGGTAATTGTAATGGTAAGTAACTAGAGTTTAGCCTTGAGTAATTGTAGGTGTAGTTCCTTACTTTTTGTAGTGATGTGTACAAGCATGGCGTGGACGGTAGTTGCGATGCTCGATGTCGATATTGAAAATGACAACCAGAATCGGGCGATATGAATCAGGCATAACAAGTCGGCGGTGACCACCGGTAACACTGATAAACCTACCCTTCTATCCACTGTTTAGATCAAGCCTGGTTACCCCAAACATGATTCAAATTTAAAAGTATTTAAAAGCCTGCACTTCAAATCAAAATTACCCCGTCAACTTGTGATTTACGGGCCGTTGTCGTTTGAACGTGCAGACGAGAGTTTGAAAATCAAACGACTTTGAAAGAGCATACGAAAGTTTGATCGATAACAGGGCCGTTTGAACGCGAAGACGCACTGAACGTGGTCTGGGGTGGTTTGGATAACTTGACGGTTTTCCGGCTGTTATATTGGAATAAAATAAATAAATCTGTCGACCACGAGTCTCCGTGAATTCAACCCAAAGTGCTTCCCACACATGCAATCGTGGTCCGACGATGTCTGGATCTCCTTTTCACGGCACCTATTCGCATCCTCGGACGAACCGGACAAGAAAAAACAGTGAAAACTGATGTTGACAACTTCCCCACTCACGGTGTTTCGACGAGAGGGCAGGTTTTATTCTGGCTTCTTCCAAAACAACACAGCAATGCACGGCCCTTATGGCGACTTCCTGCCTCCACGCCAGACCGCATTTGACGAAAACAAAAACCTCCGAAATAACGGAATGCAAGCTACATATCGCACATAAACGTCATATGAATTGCCTTCGCAACATGGGTACGTACGTTTAATTTAGTGTGCCCCTTTTATTCCGACATGACAGCACGCCAACATATGTCGACTTAGAGCAGTTTTTAGAAGCGACTCAATGCCGGTCCAATCTCCCTCTACCGAGTGTAATGTCAGCATCGACTTGCGATTTTCTAGTGGCCCAGCTCTTCAAATATTCGGTTGTAAATGATTGTTCCCAAAGTGTAAGACACAGTCCAATAGCGCGGTGCCAACGCGGTTCCGCTCCCATTTTGAAAATGTATTTACGTGGCTCTTGCGGACACTCCAGGAGTTGAAACGTATCCTTCGGGACGTCGGCTCCCTCCCGCATCCCCGAGGCCACGAAAAATGCTGCGGCGTCTTATTTCCGTGGGTGCAGATTTGCATATAGCCGTGCGGGGCGCCTCCTCTTGCATCGATGGTAGTTGTGTCCGTAGCGATCGAGTTCGTAGCAGTACTATATCAAGGCGGTTATCCCGTCATTGGCAGAGTTTGGAAATCGGGCCCACTTAAATCGACATTTTGTAGCTTCAACACGTCGGACGGACAAATTCCCCAAACCACGGTCGTGCCCGAAACCGCCCCAAACCGCCCCAAGCAAACTTTACCGGAAAGGTCACCTGAAACTGAAACCAGGGGTGGTCAACTTTGATTTGATTCTTTTTTGTTGTTTTCACCAAAGCAGCTTTCTAGTGCGTTAAGACCTAAGTATTTAGTATTTAGAGTTAGCGAGCTTTCAATTGTGGTGCTACTTTTGCTGATCTGATGCCGTCACGACATTCCATCGAAGCTTCACAGACATCTACGGTTTTTGGTTTTCGTGTTATCAGACGGTTTTTGGTTATCGCGTTATTCAGTTTAAAATACATTTTCGTGCGTTTTTTTTTACAAAATATTGGTATTTGTGAAGTCCTTTTTCAACCCGCTTTAAGTTGAAGCAACGAAATAACGAAATGAGCTCCTACGTTTGGTTTCCGCATCTCTTTACCCCGTATAAGTATGATGGAGTTAGGGTTACAGCGGAAGTCCTCTATGCCCAGATCGCCTGACTATAAGGTGTTAATTCCGTCTCTGGGGCATCGGGAGGAAAGCTGCTCGTCTATAAATTTGGGATTTTTGTCGTCCAGTAAGGCAGGTTATGCGACCTTGGATCGGAGAGGCGCCGGAGAGCCAACATCTGGGGAGCATCGGAGAGGTCGCCGATCAAGAGCGGTTCGATCCAAACCGCAAAGGAAAATAAGAAACAATGAGAAAAAGTGACACGAGCTAAAACGAAATGTGCGCTGAGCATTATGTCCCAATAACAAACGCACACACTTGATACGCCTTGTCGTACGTATAAATGTATTGTTGTATTGTTCCGATTGTTGACTTGATACATGGTTGACGGCACATGGCCAGCTGATTGTACAGCGGATCCAAAGATCAAAACGATGTGAAAAAAAAGTGTTTTCTTTGCCGCTAAAGTAAACAACAAATCGGCGAACGCTCAGCCTCACCCAAATGGAGCGCTAGCGGTTCGAACCAGACTCCAAGGTCACATAACTAACCCTCACCTTATTCAAAGCTAGAAGTATTTTTGCAAATTTGAATGTTAAAATGGGACCCATTCTTATAGTAACTGCCGCCATTTCGAGGGCTCCGTCGACCACCATTTTCCCATTGAAATTTCCAGAAAAGCGCATATATATTGTGGGGTGTTCGCTATACCAGCGAAGGTACTGATAGACTAACCAAACGGTTATTTGAACAGCGGCTACGATCTCTAAGGAGATGTTAAGTCTATGTATCGCGGTCCCACATATCCGCGGCAATGCTGTTGGTGAGGCTTATGTCGCATCCACACTTTACCGCATCAGCAAAGCAGTTGCGAACGCGGTTGCATATAAACGCGATACGAATTCACTCACAGTTGATGATGGAAACGAGTGGACGCGCTTCACGGTTGCAATTGGAACGCCAGTGGGAATGCAGCCTTAAGCAGGGGTCACACTGCTAATACATCATACAAAAGACAGTCTCCAAACACGAGTCACCGCAGTATCCGTGGTTAGAATGCCACGTGTCAAGTTTCTCCTTGAACTCATTGCCATGCGGCATTCGAAGAACGGACCTCGCGGTAACTCGCGTCTGAATCTGTATGCAGACTGTCTTCTGTATAATTCATAAGCAGTGTAACCCCTGCTTTAGACATTATTAGCGCGGGTGGGTTGGTTAAAATACCTCCGTCGATGCTTTCTTTCTGTTTCCAATATAGCAGAAGAGTAGACACACCCATCAGATAAAGGATGGAGTTCAAGAGTATTTATTAAACACTTTTAAAACCAATGCTACGTCCCATCCAAAATGTCCCCCGAGCCGGCAAGGTGAGAAAAGGTTCTTACCTGGCAGACACCGGGCGCCGGAGAGCCAACATCTGGGAAGCATCGGAGAGGTCGCCGATAAAGGGCGGTTCGATCCAAACCGCAAAACGGGTCGGGGACCCAGCCGGAACCCTTTTTTTTATATCTTCACGAACCCGTTGTGGCTGGAAAGTGTGGGGTTGCGTTTCGAAGACGCAGATATACTCCGTTATATGATAACTTGGGCAAGCTGCGGAGGCTACGGCCCCCGCAACCCAATAAGAGCGACGGAGAGAGACTCGTAACCTCACGTCATGGCAGCGTTTGTAACGATGCGCCAAATGCGAGGTCCGGAGGAACCGGCTGTCGTCTGCTGGCCAAAACTCTGCTGTAAAACCAACCAACGTCAGATGAACGTCCACCGCTGCAACATTGCCGTCCGCTAGAGTAGGGAGCTCTTTGGGAACAGTTAATGAAACTACCATATGCTCAATTTACCCGCGAATCTAAGGCTCTAAGCCGGCGGCATTTTGAGCACAGGCGGTCGAGGGCTGCGATCGGTCAAACTGTATTGAAAAGCCACGTTGTTCTAGGAAAATGCGAGTCTCGGTGTTCTCGGTTGATCCGAATTAAGTATCCCCGAGAAGCCACAGGTCTTCGTCTTTCTCCCGTGTCGTATAACGTAGTGGGGATGGAGATACAATCGCGCGAGATCGATAGATGCTGATACGGTACGCCGCCAACGACGTATACGACGTTCCGGCGGATATGCGGCCGTGATGGCGGATAGCTGCGATGCACAACGCTACAACTAGCGCCCCTGTATATGCTCCCGTAGGGAAAGGAGTAGAGCCATTGATTTATGATCGAGTTCGCCGACAATCCGCGCTCCCCATTGGCTCACGGCGATCGCGGGGGCAACTTTTTCCCGCGCTTTCACAAAAGGTTTTAGTCTTTGCGGCAGAGCACTGGCGGGGTATCGGGAGTCGTTGTTTTTGCAACATTTCCAGCGTTTGAAAGGAACCCAGATACCAGGGTGCTGCACCTTCGGGTGTAACAACGGGCATGAGGCCGGAAAACAGCTTTTTCGTATTACGGAGGGTAAAAAACACCGCAAAGAACGACTTTTGTGGCTGTCGTGGACCAGTATTAAGGGATTCACTCCCACCTTTTGTACTCGGCTGTTCAAGGTAAGTTATATTATTAGATATTTGAGGTAACAGTTTAAAGAACTGAATGTACGCAAACTGCGATGTTCATTTTGACGAAGATCAGTTCTCTGGACGCCGGAACGACGGCAAAGAAAATTTTGCGCGAAATGCAGTGCCTTCGATCTTCGCCCACAAGCCACGGAGAGCTCCTGTTTCCTGAGGAACCGAGACGAAAATATATTGTAGCTCTTAAAACCTACGCGTTACTCGACTGCTACTGTACACACTTGCCGCTAGCTTGGCGTGAATTCTTCTCGTCATATTGTTGTATCACGTTTCATACGTGCGCGTACAATACCGCGTTGCTTGTCACGCATTGATTAAACGCTGGTTTTATTCTGACCATGAGACTTGATTAGCTCGTCTTAGCTTGGAGCACGTGAAATGAAAGTTCGCGCTGTAGAAACCAGGGATCCTAGGCTCAAGTCTCACCCCTTCCTGTTTCGATCTGAATGAGCATCGTATCGGCACGCTTTCGTGCATCAGTACTGCATGGTGCACGTTACAGACCCCGGGCTAGCAGTTGTATTGCACTGGCTAACTGGAGAAACACCATGAAATTTTTGGGGCAGCACCGCAGAACTGCCGTCTACTCACCACAGAGCCCGCTGTGTCGTCTGCTACCGTAAGGTGATTTGGACCGAAAAATAAAAGAAAAGAAAAGACTTCTTCACTCGCGCAGGCCCTAATAAGTGATGCAAAGGCTTTTAGAGTGCTTGCATATGATATTAAAAGCAGTTTAACGCGATAAATATCCTAGATATAACGAAACGCCTGCTTTCTTTTGTACCCGATACGTCCAGCGTGCGAGTTGGATAAGAGACGGAAGGCTGCCGAGGAGAGAAGGAAACCTCCTCCTCTCTCCGGCGTTCTGCCTGCTTCCTCGTCCTCATGGTCTTCCTTTCCTTCGAAAACTTTTTTTAACCTGTAACTAACTATTGTGCCCGAGTGGGGCGCTGCAGTGGGCGTTATTCTGCTCCCTACGGGAGCATATACAGTGGCGCTAGATACAACCTCCGCCACGACGAGGGAGAGCGGGTAAACGAAGGGAGAGCTAGGCCCAATGCCACTGATTGGCTCCGTTGGAGACTGTAGGAAGAGTCTCGGGAGACAGGGAAAATGTCCCGAAGCCTTTGATCTCGGTTAAGGTCCCTTGGGAGCCTTAATCTCGGTGTTGTTCAGGCGCCATCAAGGTCGACATACGGACATGCGGGGGTGACCTGTCCCCTCCTTAAAGCGTGCGAAAGAAATTCAAGCCCTACAGCGTCAAACCCCAGACAAAGAACCTTGGCAAACAACCATAAACTCCCCTGTTTGCAGGGCCCACTTCGTCGGAGGGTCGTAAACGTGCTGAATTCAAAGAGAGATTGTTACTAACATACCGATCCCTACTTTTTGATGGTGCAGGCGAGCATTCGCGATATCAGGACCGCCTGAATTTCCTCCCGTCCGAGTTTGTATACACGTACCCGGGTACGGCGACACCCCGTGAGCTCGCGCGGTGCACAGCAAGGCGACGTGTAGGAACGCGATAAGCTTTAATAACTGAGGCGCTCGGCCAGGAGGGCGAAATCAGCTGTTTGCAGTGGCCTGTTTTCTGAAAGACGTTTTACCGGACAATCCCTTTAAACTCAAGCGTTTTCTTTGTGGTCCCTAGTCCCCAACTTGAGAGAGGGGAGCAGCGGCACCAGGGGCCGAGGCCCGGGGCGCCGGCGAGTCGGGCGAGTTGCAGTGTTATGAAGTACTTTAAGTACATTTTAAAGTACTACTCCAAGTATGTTTAGAAAACTTGTACTTTACTTAAACTACATTTTTTTTAAGTATGTACTTGTACTTTACTTAAAGTATTTTTTCTGGTACTTTACGAGGAAAGTACAACTCTCGACTTCAAAGTACATTGCTAAAATTTGGTGAAACTGGTGATGGTTCTTTCCAATTACACTGCCGTGACTGTGGGTGCACTGCGGATTTCAAAAATAGCACCGTAATTGGAAAGAACCATCACCAGTTAACACGTGAGATAATAGAGGCAGCTACCATCATAAATTGGAGTGACACTTGTGTTAGTAGTCCATCCATAACGCTTTCTGAAAAAGAATTGTTGTATCTTGACTCTCGAAGGTAATGTGCAATTGACATTGCTATTTGTTTTATACAGAAGAGAACGAAGTGAGATGACAAATTTAATACGGGAAAAAGAAAACGAAAGAAGACGAAAATACAATTTGAGTTGTAAGTCAGAGCGACGTGAGTGACCGTTTTTCTGGTGTGAGTGTGAGTGTGGGTGAGTTTACTTTAGCGCTTCTCCTTCAATATAAAGAGTTCTTGCACAAAGGTTAGTTGACGGCTTATAAAATACCATCCAGATGTGTTTTTTTTTTTATTCACGCTCGAATTTATGATATAAAATGAATGTGCAGATTGAGGGTCGAATTTCTTTCTGAATTTGGCGGATGGGGTTCAGACGCGGATACAAAGTCTGCGGATACAAAGCCGGCGGATGCGTATCGGATGCGGATACAATTATTTGAAAACTTTGCGGATGCCGATACGGATCGGCTTCGAATGATCAAACTGCTATCCATGCAGGTCTCTTCATATGAGTTTAAAGAAAACACGCTATAGTGGATTGGAAGGGCATCATGAAAGATTGTGTTAAAAGTACTCTTACTTTACTTTGAAAGTACATTGCATTAATAGTACTTTACTTCAAGTACAATGTGCTCTGTGTACTTACTACTTTACTTGAAGTACATACCCTCTCATTTACTTTGTACTTTACTTCGAGGACCTTTTAGGTGTACTTTACCCAACGCAGAGCTCATGAAACCTTCGCCTGGTCGGTTTATGGTTTTGATTTCAGATCGAAAGAGAAACAAACAGAAAATAATATATAAAATAAATTACATTTTATTTTTATGACGCGGTGAAGACCATTTGTTGAAATTATTGTTAGCAAACAAGGTTTTTCATTTTTATTTTTATATTAATGGGAGCCCCCCGCTACCGGAGCGCTGCTGCCTGCGGCAAAGCTATTCAGAGCGTCGCCGATGGTGGCGACGCTAATGTCAACGCCGCGAAACTCGGACTGTGACCGGGGGTTAGCAAAGGTAAGCTCGGCGAGGGCAGCCATTGTAATGTTGGTGCCGATACGACTTTCGTTGTGTCTCCCTTGCTTGAATTCGTGTGAAAAGTTCAGATTGTCGGTTCTTTACCCAAAGAACACACACAAAAACGTTTATTTTTTTTATTTTAAGCTTTTATATTGAATAAAAAGTGTGCATGCAACTCTTTTTCATTGCTATAAAAATGATAATGCGACGTCAGGAATAATCGGAAACGAGTGTGGTGGTGGATACCCGTACAAAAATGTCCTATGGTCGGCTATACAAAATTCTTTGTATGGTCGGCTTTAACTATTTGGCCCAATTAGCTAAAGATTTTTCTATGGCTGTCTTCAGCATTTTTATGGTCGCATTTATGGGCCTCTTTAGCTTTGTCTATGGCCCTATCGCTGTGCAGTCAGAGCGTACTTTAGCTTTTCTAATGGTTGGCTAAAGACTTTTCTATGGCTTTCCCTG
The DNA here is from genome assembly GCA_013358835.2 of Ixodes persulcatus. Taxonomy (NCBI): domain Eukaryota; kingdom Metazoa; phylum Arthropoda; class Arachnida; order Ixodida; family Ixodidae; genus Ixodes; species Ixodes persulcatus. The sequence continues at coordinate 27,099 of JABSTQ010006810.1, forward strand.
TGGCTCTCTTTAGCCAGCAAACTTTAAAAAAAAAATTCTTTCTTTACGTTTCCCCGACTTGTGAGCGCTACATGGTAGATATACATACACATCTGAACACACATAATACACAGAACGCAAGCAGAACACTACCCCACACAACAGTGACAACGCAGTGCCACCCGGCTCTTCTATATATGCTATGTTCGCACTTCCTGTATATATGGCAGTCTAATTTTTGAATCCGACTTTGCCGGTGACACATTATTTGTCCCAAAAACACGGAGAGGCGAGGCACATATTACTCGTACTTAATACATTATTTGAATTGTCTCTTGGAATAACCCCCATCTCTTAATTCAAAACCCTGAAAAAAGTTGACTAATGTAGAAGTACGGTCTAGTTGGTATTTCATGAATAAAAATTAAAAATTAAAAATTACAGCGCCTTGTTCGTCTACCTTCTTGTTCTTGTCTGTGTCCCTGCGCTGTTTTAATTTTTAACCCTGAAAAAAGCAAATGTAGATCATTAGGCTAATTAACTAAAATTTATTAATTATCTTTTTAATAAGTTTGGTGAATCACTTTGACAATGCAGTGATGACATGCAGTACACTGGTGCTGAAGATTGCAATCAAGCTATTGCTTGATTGCAGTGTTCGGCGCGAGTGTAATTTATTTTCACTTTTGGGGGTAATAATTCATTTTAATTGTTGCACAAGAATGTCAATGAATTTTTGAAACAAACAATATTCCTGGTTTTCACGACTCGTTGCAACAGCAGAGAACATATCTTGGGTCATGGTTTATCACCGGCATTACGGAAATTCAGTATTGCTTTAATTTTCCAACGTGGAGTGTTTTTACTAAAAAGTAAGCGCCGGTAGTGATTTCTATAGGTGTGGAAAGAAAATTTATTGGTTCTTAGTCTTTAGACTCGGGGCCATAAATATTTTTATAGACGCATAAAGACAATTTATTGGTTTCCAGTCTTTTAACTCGGGGCCAAAGAATTTGCTATAGGCGGGTAAAGAACATTTATTGGTTCGCTGTCTTTAGACATGGTGTCATATAATTTCCTATAGGCATCTAAAGAAATTTTATTGGTTTCCAGTGTTTAGACTCAGGGCCATAAAATTTTCTGTAGACGGTTAAAGACAATTTATTGGTTCCAGACACGTGCCTATCTCAAATACTCTACTCAAGATACTGTAATTCAAATACTTTTTGAAGTGTCTTGGTATCTTACAAATACTTTTGATCAAAAGTATTTGATACTCTATTTTAATTACATTTCTGAGTATCTTGTACTCATTATCTCAAGTACATTTTTTACATTCCGCCATTTTCTGAGCAACCAAATCCTGTTGCTAACTCCGAGAAGCTACGGTGACTTAGATTGGGCTGGTGAAAACATTGCTTTTGTGCCGAATGTGACTCATATTTCGCCCCAAAGTTCGTGCAATGAAGGTTTTCGCCTCGCGTTCCCGAAGACGCCTTTTGTTTTCTAGAGTTTCACCACCAAAAATAGTCAAACAAAAGGGGTGGTTTTACGGAAGTAAAAAATTGACACACTGAGATGCAACGCAGAACGGGAAACAACCCACGACAACAATGCAAACTTCAGTGTTAAGAAAGTAACAAATAGAAGTAAATGCGAAATGGACACAAAAAGAAGACACTTTTTGTATATTTGATTCCGGCTATAGCAAAACGTCGAGGTTTTTTTTCTTCTTTTTGTTGTCAGTCTGGCACTTATTGCTTTCGCGGACACTATCTGTAAGCGAACATTCACAAGCAGTGAACAGGACAGGAAACCAACTACGCGCAGGATGACCTCTCAAAATGCCAACCAAGCGTTCCCCAACGTTGAGTGCCTTTCTGAACGCAACCTACTTGAAGAAGGTACGACCAGCGCCGTGGCTATTATCTGGGCTCTCTTTGTCAACCATTCAATCATTTCCATATCCCAAGTTCGTTTATAGTGAACTCCCCATGTAGGGAATAAGATTGTAGTTCAACGATGCGTCTGCAGGACTTGATATTCAGCAATGTCACTATTCAAAACTTTCAGCGATAGTGGTACTGCGGTGTCAGAATCACACTGCCTAGCTCATGGATGCTCGGATTCACAAAAAAGGTGATTGCCTACACCTTCCGCGCGGAACAAAATAGTCTCTAATACTGCTCGTATAAAGCAAAACTAGAATTGCCTACGCGTTCCAGACCGCGCCTCTTACTACTGTTCTACGACCATCATATTGGTGACAGCCATTTCGACAGCACCAGCGCGCCCCTTATAGAACGTGAAATTTGCAAATAGCTAAAGCGACCTCGTTTTCGTTTCTTGTCCCAGAATGTTTTGTAACATGTATCAGTGATATCCTGCTCCTTATAGTTGGACTGCATAAAATAGCACTAAGATTTTTTATTTTCGTTTTGTGCTGTTGCGTGTTAATAAAGTATTCTGGTAAACCAGATTTGCGAAAGTGTATAATTGTGCTTGTCACTGACGTCGATACAAACTGCGCTATGCGGAAGTATTTCCAAAAGTAATTGAATTACATTTCTAAGTATTTGTACTCTAGTCAAGATACTTCACAGTGAAAATAACTTGAGTAGTGTTTTAAATACTTTATGGAGCAGGTATTTAGTAACTTAACTTAAATACTTTTATCGAGTATTTTGTCCAACACTGATTGGTTCCCAGTCTTTAGACCTGTGGCCATAGAATTTGCTATAGGCGGGTAAAGAAAAGTTGTTGGTTCCCAGTCTGTAGGCACAGGGCCGTAGATTTTTCTATAGCTGGCTGTAGCTGTCTTTATGGATTTTTATAGCCGACCATAGAGGGCCACAAGGGGTGATAGCCTGCCATATAATTTTCCATAGACGACCATAGGCCATTTTTGTATGGATAGGTACGAATACTTAAAAGGATGAAACATCGGGGGCGGGGACGGAACTAGGACTTCTTTGAAACAAGTCCTGTTTCCGTCCCCGTCCTAGATGTTTCATCCTTTCAAGTATTCGTTGACATAAGTTTTGATTTCGTTTAGGTTTCAACTGCGTCCCTTGACGCGCATCTCAACTCGGGTTTTTAGGCCTATGTACCGTGTCATACCGGACAACCTAGCTGAACTCGATGACAGACGGAAAATGTCAACGATCGTTAATGTCAGTTGATAGCGCTAGTGTAATTATGGTATTGAATGTGGGTATCCGATTTAGGGTGGGTCTTGTCTTCTTGAGTTCTGGGATTGGCATTTTTCAACTCAGTGCTAACGTTTCTTGCCCCGCATTATGACATCCGCCAGTGTTGCGATGCCGAGAACAGCGGCACTGAACGCGCGACTGACGGAAATCGGAAGTGAGTACTGAAAATGTTGTCTGAATGAACAGCGAATGAATTTCCCTTCAGGTTTTTGTGGTTTACGATGCCGTATACCGAAAATACTTTTGGCGTTTAGTGTTGTGCACAAATATAAAATAAAATGTGAACAATGATGCGCAAAATAAGAGCATTGCAGGAAACGATCGAAGGCAGCTCCCTCCGGCTTGCATGATGTTTATAAATGTATTACCTGAGGAACCCGTGTCGACAACTGTTCTTTGTCGAGAAGTGAAAACAGCAAAGTCGAGAAGGGCCCATTGCCGGGGCGAGTCGATTAATGATTCAACGATTGGAAAGCGATGCACGGGCATGTTTTAGCAAAATAGAAAGTAAAGTTTTCCTTCCAGCTACGTTATATAGTAATTTACGAAATAAGAAGAACCCAGTCGTGTTGGGACTGTCAACATAGGTTCACGGCTCTCTGGTATCGCGCAGGAGCGTGCGATTAAGGAAAACCAATAGAATTAACTTTTCGAAACTTTTCAACCCCACCCGGCGGATAAAATGAGCCGTAAACTAAGCGGTGTGTGATAAAATCGAGTAACTGTCACCACTACGAAATATCAGCGTTACCTGAAAATATCACACTTAATTATATATAACGGTATTATATAATACAGTTAATTATATATAACTGTATTACGTAATACAGTTATTATATAATAATACTATAGTTACCAGCTGAAACAGCGACTCTTACGAGAAAACCTGCACACCCCTTGCGAGCGTATATCCCATGCTCATTGACTGTAGAGCGCGCTCCATTCACGAAATGTTCCGAGCACGCTCGAGAGAGTGGCATTGGGGAAAAGTCTTATCGGTTTACGGACGCGACCAACTGCCACCGGAGGACTTGGTCATTCGGAAAGCGATGGAGTTTGGAAGCTTTGCAGCCCCAGTCGCCTTGTCGGATCCTTTGGGCGATACAGATGTCCTCCGATAATATTGCGCGCTTTCGGTTGTTATTCGTGCAGCCTATTACCGAAGAATGGTGTCCCAATGACCTGGGTATTGTAATCATTGAATCCGTTTGCTCAAATTAAATCTGGAAGAAAGAAACTGGAGGAAACTGCGAAGAAAACACACGAACTTGGAGCAGCACACGCGTCCAAGGCGTTCATCCGGGTCTTCCGCTTGTTCCTAACCTCCCAGCCAGGGGGAAAGCGCCGGCAGCCGTTTCCCTTTTAGAGCGCAGCTCTTAGGCGCCCGTTTCTGGCTTGAGCGGCGTCGCCGTCGGCGTAACCGCGAGGTGCATGATGGGCAAATTTCCCCGCTAAATTTAGCGGAAAATTTTCCCCGCTAAATCTAGCGGAAAATTTTCCCCGCTAAATCTAGCGGAAAATTTCGCCCGCTAAATTTAGCGGAAAATTTTCCCCGCTAAATCTAGCGGAAAATTTTCCCCGCTAAATTTAGCGGAAAATTTTCCCCGCTAAATCTAGCGGAAAATTTTCCCCGCTAAATGTAGCGGAAAATTTTCCCCGCTAAATCTAGCGGAAAATTTTCCCCGCCAAATCTAGCGGAAAATTTTCCCCGCTAAATTTAGCGGAAAATTTTCCCCGCTAAATTTAGCAGAAAATTTTCCCCGCTAAATCTAGCGGAAAATTTTCCCTGCTAGACTTAGGGGCAAATTTTCTCCGCCCCCACCCCTCGAGGTCACGTGACCCCCAGGCCACGTGACCCCCCCCCCCCCCCCCCTGTGCCTTCCCCTCCTCCTCAAGAGCTGCGCTCTAATTCGGCGTTACAGGGAGTTGTAAACGGCTTTCATTTTTTTCTCTTGCCCTCTCCCTTTCATTAACACGGTCTATAGACCAATAGACCGATGCCACCAAGCGAACTGCGCAGGCGCGCGCATTTCGGAAGTTTTGCTGCCGCCATGCTACTTGTAATCATCGCTCTCCGGCTTCCCGGCTGAATAGGGATGATGTGGGTTTACATCATAGTCTGGGAAGCCCTGACATTAGGTTGGATTCTCCTGCATGTCTGTACTTTATAAGATTGTGTTGTTTGTGATGCCTTAGTTTGTCATCAAGCACAAAAAAACAGTTCCAGTCTTTTTATCGCTTTATAATCGCTTTGTCGTCTGCTTCGTCGTCATCGGCTTCTTCGTCTTCGCGAACGCGCGTGAACAAACTGCGTTCACGCGGTGGTTCCACTGCGACAGCGGGAAAAACAACGACGCCACTACTCTCTCCGACTTCTCAATGAACTCGGAGGCAAGTGAACATCTTCTTCAATGTGAAAGAGCACAAAATTCGAGGGACCAGTGGCTCGGTGTAGCACCGAGGAACAGCGTGAAATGTGTCGGTGGAATACTGAGCTTTGTGGTGCTCAGGGTTGGGCATAACTTTTAATCGACAATAAAGTAAGACGACCTAAATAGACATTCTCGGGGAGCAACAGTTTTCTAAAACTCGTTTTTTTTCTGAATGACAGCCTTTGCGACAGGGTACAGATGAACTGCGGAGAGATTCCTGCACACAAAGAAAAAACGTTCTACAAAAAGACTACGCCTGACGCGCCGTAACAACTCGCATTTGTCAAAATGAACCTGGGACCGGACATTTCATTGAACGCCGTTTCGTCGAACGCCGTTTCATCGAAGCCGTTTCATCGAATGCCGTTTCATCGAACGCCGTCTTATCGAACGCCAGGGTGGCATTCCCGCTTCCTGAAGCTGGTCGGAGGTGTCCATCCCGGGTTCCGGAAGTTTTTGACTCGCATCGTCGCAGAGCATAAACTGACGGAAGACAAGCTGGAGGCGATGCTGAGTTCCCAAGAGCCTCCTCGCCAGAAGAAGGCCATAGAGGCAAGAAATGAGAAGGTCCGCCTTTTTTATGAGCACCGACGGAGCATCGTTGTGGGGGACTTTTTAAGAGCAATTGCTTATCATTTCAAACGGTGAATGGCTGTCGCACGAACACATGAACCCCCGAAAGTTTTCAAACAAAATTTGAAGTGACGTACATACTTTTGACTTCATTGAGTCTTAGAACTAAAAAAAAAACAATGTTTCGTTGTAGTTTCATAAATAGCATTCAGCTTTAGCTAATGCAAGCTTCGAGCAGTAAAAAAGTATCAATAGAAAGAGATGAGAGGCTAGGAGGCTCACATGGCTGAAGTTCTTGCGCCTGCGCAAAACCTAAGTCGCCTTGTGGCCTCCGTGAGTTGGGGTGCGCTCTTACCGGGAGTGCGACTTTTTGTTTATTTGTTACAATAGCCCCAAGGCCCATCGGATAATACAGAGGGGGTGAACAGATAAGCACAATATGCGAAACAAACATAAAAATTGGTACAAATATCCTCATGGGGTTACTTGCATCAAAATAAATTGTAACAGCTACAAGTTTGGACATTAAAAAACCTCACGATGAAATTTGTGAATGACACGAAAATGCACTCGATCCGTGCATAAAAGAGCATCTTTCACACTTTTTATATAAAAGACATTCGATGAAACGGCCGTCAGCGATTTGATGAAACGGCGTTCGATGAAACGGCGTTTGATGAAACGTCAATTTTTTCGATGAAACGGCGTTCAACGAAACGGCGTTCGATGAAATGTCCGGGAACCAAATGAACCAACCATGCGAGATACCGTAAACTTCAGGTAGAGATCAGGTTTTGTGCACAGCTTCTGTTCAGTTTTATTCTGTTTGCGCAAGTTCCGAACGGTAAGAGTTGCCCGTCGGTGAATGGTTTTTCCTGCTCGATTGGTGTTATACAAAATGGATCAGTAACGCCAGCCAAAATCAGGTTGTGATATAATAGCCCACCACAAGGCGGGTCAGGTTCGTTTGCTACCTTTTCGGCGGCAAGTGTTGTACTTCTAAATTACATTGTGCAATGTTCTTACGTTTTGTTAGAAAGAAAATAAAGACTGATTTCGAAAAAGTCGTTTTATTTCAAGTTATACATACCGAAAATCGCTGCTATTTCTTTAATGATTTTCCCGATTTTCCGAAGCACAGTTGTGCTCGAAACATGTCGTCGCAACAATAGTTGTATTGACCAAAGTACATTGAGCCAAAATTATATTAAAAACGGCAGCCTCAAGGCAGTGCGAAGGTCCCGATAGAGATATAGACCAACTGATATACCGCTACGGAGCCAGTGCTCAGGGAGATTCCAGCGTACGGAACACTACTGCACGCCCTACTCAGTCTCCTTCCCTGTATTCTTACACTCTTTAGTTAGCGTGAATAGGGGTGAATATAAATTATGAAGTAAATCACGAAACAAATAAAAAACCGCTTTTTCCTTCCGCTCTTCTCCAGCTCTTTACCTTTTTTAGACACTCTTTTCGGGGGCTGATGTCTTTCGGGAAGACAAAATCCGATGTTTTTCTGTGTGGTGCTGTTATTGTAGCACCTTGGCACAGAACGGGTGAAGCCACTCATTAAAAGCCGTGACAAAACGCCCGATTAAAACACTCGTGCTCACCCGAAAATTTCCAAGCGCCGGGCGTACAACGCGCTTTGACACGACCAGGAAACTGGGGAAACTACAGGTACCAGAATGCACCGCGGCGGCGGTAGCGTCGCGCAACTCCTGGTGAGATCGGTCTATTCATGCATAGAGTTATTATAATGTACGCTAGAGGTTCAACTGGCGCTAGTGTGCTGTTGCAAATTGAAGCAGACAGCAAGCAGTCGAAAATTGACTTCCGGTAATGCATTTCTATGGAAACAAGCGAGTGAATTTCCCCTCTGCGCTCGATTATAAGAGCAATTCGTACGTACTAGGCACATTGGAACATTTCCCAGTCACGCAGATGAAATAATTGGTCAGTTACGGCGTTTTTATTTTAAAATTGTGGCATAAAAAACGGTGCTAAAACCGCTTCGTACATGTATTTATGTGCACTGTCGGACACTGTTAGCGCGAACATGGCGTTGGCGCTTTCCAGTGTGGGGGATATACGTGCCAAACGAACGAAGGACATATGGAAAACCGAGAGAGACGGCAAGAACTACGCAGTAACACTGGATAAGTAACTCCTTGTGCTTGCAGACGATCAAAATAAATTGAAAGTCACGTAATATAGTTCGTTTTTCAATAAATAAGTACTGCTTTATTCTTTCTGCTCATGAATATGTGCGAAGATGCTTGTTCTGGGTTCAAATCATCACCCGCAAGCTCCAGATCTTTGCAAATAGAAAGAAGCCAGAGAACAGGTGCCCTATAAAAATTGCCCGACATAGGAAATAATAAGAAAACACACCTTTCGTAGCCCACGTACTTTATTCTTTACGTTTCGAGCGTGTTTTTTTTAACCACTAGTAAAGATACACGACGGGGTCATTTTCATATAGTGACAGGACGGGCTTGTTAAAAATATATAAGCACCAACAGAATACTGGCGGACTTTGAACATACTCTACATTCCTTTCGATCGTTATTTTGCTTAGAATCGTCGCTCGTTTCTACATACCTGCCATGGAACAGAGGTTTGGGCCTGAAATATAGCGAAGTTTAACATCGTTCAGGGGTAAAGAAAAAATTCTGTAACTAAAGCCATTACACTTTCACAATATTAATAAAGGTACATACTATCCGGTACAACCGAAATAACAAAAGTTATTCATGTTATTTTTCGGCGAAGAGCCAAAATTCCCGCGCGTTTTCCCATTACACAGGAAGACTGAAAAAGTAGACTGCATCCTGTCTGCTTCAATTTGCAACCGGAAGTCCCGTAGACAGTAGCGCCAGCTGAGCCTCTAGCGTTTATTGTAATAACTCTATGTATTCATGCTTACAAACCAACCGCAGCGCCCTAGCGGCACGCCCCCGGCGGCGCGCATGCGCAACGGAGAGTGGGCAAGAGGCGCACCATCACCCATAAACGAACCATTAGAATGCGATGTTTACGGCGTCAGTATGAGTCCCCGCGCTCTTTTTTGCGTTAATATTGTTGATTCTATGACTGATTTACGGTATGAGGTTGTGCTCGCAATTTTAGTCGTGACGTCGCCCGAGCCATGAAAGAAGCGTGGACTATACTTGTACGTAATCTGTTACCAGTAACGAAGTTACTTATAATCCTCTACATTTATGAGTAAGTTTGTAACGGAATAATTACATATTTTATGGAGTAATTGTAATTTACATACTTATATAAATAACAGCTTCATTATAAATCGTTACTTTTTATTTAAAAAAAAGCGAAACATTAAAATCAAATAATCACGCCCTTCACCCCCTAAAAGAAAAGTTTATTTCTGTAATTTTGACCGCAACCAGGCTGTCACGCGCATTGACAAACGCAACAAGAGGCCTGCCGTTCATCGTTTCTCAAAGCCTTTTTTTACAATGTCTAGCCCGTGTTCTTTTCTTTTTTTCTCTTTTCTGCGGATCTTAACAACAAGGTCAAAAGGTCTATGTTGCTTCTAAGATATATATATATATATATATATGTTCAAGGTGCGAGGAAGCTGTCGTAGTGTGTTTATAAACAACTCCTTTTTCTCTCGCTTTTCTTTATTTTTCGTTGAAGACGGTAAGAGAAGGCCACCAAGCAACTGTTTGCCTCTTCGGAAAACTCTCGGCAGTAAGTGCTATGAAAATAATGAACAATGCCCCTCTCGGCTGTTGGGAATACGACCATTTTCATAATGTCACGCCCAAAGGGGACGCACTGAAAGCGATGGGATAATTACTGAAGAAGTAATATTCACAACCATCCTCATCCGCTGCTGCTCAGATGAAATCAGAACACTTCTATTTCATAAGAGGATGTCTTTATTCTTTGTGCTGTTTTTTATTTCATTTGCCCAAGACAGAGTTTCTTTAACACAGGACACTTTTTTTTTAACACGTCTTTGTAATAACAAGAAAAAAAAATGGTAGATTAGAGATTCCGGACCTAAGTAGGGAGTAAAACCCTTCAGTGAGGCTTAGTTCTCTGCCGTTCAAGCCTCCCATTGCCTCAGAGGACATCGATCTGAAGAGCATTGGGGTGTAACACTGGCGGCCCGTGATCCGTGCGTTTTTGAACTGCATAGAGAATCGGCACGCAAACGTGCGTTTACATTTATCCGATGTTCTACTTTTCTCCGGTGAGCTTTTCTCCATCGCCCGTTGAAAGGGTGTTCAGCGTGGCGGTCGACATCTTCCCGAAGAAACCGGGCAAGACGTCGGACGAAGCTTTTGAGAGTCAGCTGTTACTCAAGATTCTCAGTCAATAAAGCGTTACTGCCGGCAACAATAAACGCTTGAATAACCCTATTTCTTGTTTCTTACTCAAGAACATCAATGTTGGAAGTAACGCCACAAAAGTAGGGGATTACTTTTTGGGGTAACGGTCACTTACTTTTATAAAAAGGTAATTGTAACGATAAGTAACTAGAATTTAGCCTTGAGTAGTTGTAGATGTAGTTCCTTAGTTTTTGTAGTGATGTGTACAAGCCTGGCATGGACGGTAGTTGCGATGCCCGATGTCGATATTGAAAATGACAACCAGAATCGGGCGATATGAATCAGGCATAACAAGTCGGCAGTGACCACCGGTAACACTGATAAACATACCCCTCTATCCACTGTTTAGATCGAGCCTGGTTACCCCAAACATGATTCAAATTTAAAAGTATTTAGAAGCCTGCACTTCAAATCAAAATTACCCCGTCAACGTGTGGTCTACGGGCCGTTGTCGTATGCACATTTGACATTTTGAACGATGATACGGCCGTTTGAACGTGAAGACGCACTAAACGTGGTCCAGGGTGGTTTGGACAACTTGACGGTTTTCCGGCTTTTATATTGGAATAAAATAAAGAAATCTGGCGACCACGAGTCTTCGTGAAGTCAACCCAAAGTCCTTACCGCACATGCAATCGAGGTCCAACGGTGTCTGGTTTTCCTTTTTCACGGCACCTATTCACGTAATCGGACGAACCGGACAGAACGGAAACACGTGGAAACTGATGTTGACACCTTCCCCACTCACGGTGTTTTAACGAGAGGGCAGGTTTTATTCTGGCTTCTTCCAAAACAGCACAGCAATGCACGGCCCTTATGGCGACTTCATGCCTCCACGCCAGACCGCATTTGATGAAAAAAAAAAATCCGAAATAACGGAATGCAAGTTACATATCGCGCATAAACGTCGTATGGATTGACTTCGCAACATTTATACGTACGCTTAATTTAGTGTGTCTCTTTTATTCCGACATGACAGCACGCCAACATATGTTGACTTAGAGCAGTTTTTGGAAGCGACTCAATGCCGGTCCAATCTTCCTCTACCGAGCGTAATGTCAACATCGACTTGCAACTTTGTAGTGGCACAGCTCTTCAAATATTTGGTTGTAAATAATCGTTCCCAAAGTGCAAGACACAGTCCAATAGCGCGGTGCCAGCGCGGTTCCGCTCCTATTTTGAAAATGTATTTACGTGGCTCCTGCGGACACTCCAGGAGTTGAAACGTATCCTTCGGGACGTCGGCACTCTCCCGCATCCCCGATGCCACGAAAAATGCCGCGGCGTCTTATTTCAGTGGGTGCGGATTTGCATGTAGCCGTGCGGGCCGCCTCCTCTTGCATCGATGGTAGTTGTGTTCGTGGCGATCGAGTTCGTATCAGTATTATATCAAGGCGGTTATCCCGTCATCGGCAGAGTTTGGAAATCGGGCCCGCTTAAATCGACATTTCGTAGCGTCGACACGTCGGACGGACAAAATCCCCAAACCACGGTCGTGCCCCAAACCGCCCCAAACAAACTTTACCGGAAAGGTCACCTGAAACTGAAACCGGGGGTGGTCAACTTTGCTTTGATTCTTTTTGTTGTTTTCCCCAAAGCAGCTTTCTAGTGCGTTAAACCCTAAGTATTTAGTAATTATGAGTTAGCGTGCTTTCGGTTGTTGGGTTGCTTTTGCTGATCTGATGCCGTCACGACATTCCCTCGAAGCTTCACAGACATTCACAAGGCGGTTTTTGGTTATCCTTTTATTCAGTTCAAATTACGTTTTCATGCGTTTTTTTACGAAATATTAGCATTTGTGAAGTCCTTCTTCTACCCGCTTTAAGTTGAAGCAACGAAATAACAAAATGAGCTCCTAAATTTGGTTTCGGTATCTCTTTACCCCGTGTAAGTATGATGAAGTTAGGGTTACTGCGGAAGTCCTGTATGCCCAAATGGCCTGACTATACGGTGTTAATTCCGTCTCTGGAGCATCGGGAGGAAAGCTGCTCGTGTATAAATTTGTGATTTTTGTCGTCCAGTTAGACAAGTTATGCGACCTTAGATCGGAGAGGCGCCGGAGAGCCATCTGGGAAGCATCGGAAAGGTCGCCGATCAAGTGCGGTTCGATCCAAACCGCAAAGGAAAATAAGAAACAATGAGAAAAAGTGACATGAGCTAAAACGAAATGTGCGCCTAGCATTATGACCGAATATCAAACGGACACACTTAATACGCCTTGTTGTCAACAGAGAAATGTATTGTTGTATTGTTCCGATTGTTGACTTGATACATTGTTGACGGCACATGGCCAGCTGATTGTACAGAAAATTCCAAGATCAAAATGCAGTGAAAAAAAAAAGTGTTTTCTTCGCCGCTAAAGTAAACAAAGAATCGCCGAACGCTCAGCCTCACCCAAATAGAGCGCTTGCGGTTCAAACCAGATTTCAAGGTCGCATAACTTACCCTCATCTTATTCAAAGTTACAAGTATTTATGCAAATTTGAACGTAAAAATGGGACCCATTCTTATAGTAACTGGCGACATTTCGAGGGCTCCGTCGACTACCATTTTCCCATTGAAATTTCCAGAGAAGCGCGTATATCTTGTGGGGTGTTCGCTACCAGCGAAGGTACTGATGGACTAACCAAAGGGTTAATTGAACAGCGGCAGCGATCTCTAGGGAGATGTCAAGTCTATGTATCGCGGTTTGACATCTCCACGGCAATGCTGGTGGCGACGCTTATGTCGCATCCACACTTAACCGCATCCGCAAAGCAGTTGCGAACGCGGTTGCATATAAACGCGATACGAATTCACTCGCAGTTGATGATGAACACGAGTGGACGCGCTTCACGGTTGGAATTGGAACGCCAGTGGGAATGCAGCCTGTCACACTGCTCATACATCATAAAAAAGACAGTCTGCAAACACGAGTCACCGCAGTATCCGTGGTTAGAATGCCACGTGCCCAAGTTTTCTCTTTAAACTCATTGCCATGCGGCATTCGAAGAACGGACCTCGCGGTAACTCGCGTCTGAATCTGTATGCAGACTGTCTTCTGTATAATTCATAAGCAGTGTAACCCCGGCTTTAGGCATCATTAGCACGGGTCGGTTCGTTAAAATACCTCCGTCGATGCCAATGATAGCACGTAGTCTTTCTTTCTGTCTCCAATATAGCAGAAGAGGAGACGCACCCATCAGATAAAGGATAGAGTTCAAGAGTATTTATTAAACACTTTTAAAACCAATGCTACGTCCCATCCGAAATGTCCCCCGCGCCGGCAAGGTAAGAAAAGGTTCTTACCTGGCAAACACGGGGCTCCGGAGAGCCAAGATCTGGGAAGCATCGGAGAGGTCGCCGATAAAGGGCGGTTCGAACCAAACCGCAAAACGGGTCCGGGACCCGGCCGGAACCTGTTTTTTTTTTTTATATCTTCAGGAGCCCGTTGTGGCTGGAAAGTGTGGGGTTGCGTTTTGAAGACGCAGATATACTCCGTTTTATGATAACTTGGGCAAGCTGCGGAGGCTACGGCCCCCGCAACGCAATATGAGCGTCGGAGCGAGACACGTGACCTCACGTCATGGCAGCGTTTGTGTCGATGCGCCAAATGCGAGGTCCGGTGAACGTCCACCGCTGCAACATTGCGTCCGCTAGAGTAGGGAGCTCTTTGGGAACAGTTCATGAAACTACCATATGCTCAATTTACCCGCGAATCTAAGCCGGCGGCATTTTGAGCACAGGCGGTCGAGGGCTGCGATCGGTCAAACTGTATTGAAAAGCCACGTTGTCTAGGAAAATGCGAGTCTCGGTGTTCTTGGTTGATCCGAATTAAGTATCCTCGAGAAGCCACATGTCTTCGTCTTTCTCCCGTGTCGTATAGCGTAGTGGGGTTGGAGATACAATCGCGCGAGATCGATAGATTCTGATACGGTACGCCGCCAACGACGTATACGACGTTCCGGCGGATATGCGGCCGTGATGGCGGATAGCTGCGATGCACAACGCTACATCTGGCGCCCCTGTATATGCTCCCGTAGGGAGAGGAGTAGAGCCATTGATTGATGCGAGTTCGCCGACAATCCGCGCTTTGGCTCACGGCGATCGCGGGGGCAAACTTTTCTACTCTTTGTCCGTGTTCCTTTGGCGCTTATTTCCCATAAGCATTTTATGGCAAACTTTTCCCGCACTTTCACAAAAGGTTTTAGTCTTTGCGGCAGAACACTGGCGTGGTACCGGCAGTCGTTGTTTTTGCAACATTTCGAGCGTTTGAAAGGAACCCAGATACCAGGGTGCTGCACCTTCGGGTGTAATAACGGGCATGAGGCCGGAAAGCAGCTTTTTCGTATCACGGGGGGTAAAAAACACCGCAAAGAACGACTTTTGTGGCTGTCGTGGATCAGCAGGACGGGCTTCACTCCCACCTCTTGTACTCGGCTGTGCAAGGTAAGTTATAATATTACGATAATTGAGGTAACAGTCTAAAGAACTGAATGTACGCTAACTGCGATGTTCATTTTGACGAAGATCAGTTCTCTGGACGCCGGAACGACGGCAAAGAAAATTTAGCGGGAAATGCAGTGCCTTCGATCTTCACCCACAAGCGACGGAGAGCTCTTCTTTCCTGAGGAAGCGTGAAGAATATATATTGCATGCGTTGCCTATAAAACCTACGCGTTACTCGACTGCTACTGTACACACTTGCCGCTAGCTCGCCGTGAATTCTTCTCGTCATATTGTTGTATCACGTTTCATACGTGCGTGTACGATACCGCGTTGCTTGTCACGCATTGATTAAACGCTGGTTTTATTCTGACCATGAGACTTGATTAGCTCGTCTTAGCTTAGAGCACGTGAAATGAAAGTTCGCGCTGTAGAAACCAGGGATCCTAGGCTCAATTCTCGCCCCTTCTTGTTTCGATCTGAATGAGCATCGTATCGGCACGCTTTCGTGCATCACTACTGCGTGGTGCACGTTACAGACCCCGGGCTAGCAGTTGTATTGGACTGGCTAACTGGAGAAACAACATGAAAAGTTGGCGGCAGCACCGCAGAACTGCCGCCTACTCACCACAGAGCCCGCTGTGCCGTCTGCTACCGTAAGGTGATTCGGACTGAAAAAGAAAATAAAAGAAAATACTTCTTTACTCGCGCAGGCCCTAATAAGTGATGCAAACGCGTTTAGCGTGCTTACATATGATATTAAAAGCAGTTTAATGCGATAAATATCCTAGATATAACGAAACGCCTGCTTTCTTTTGTACCGGATACGTCCACCGTGCGAGTTGGATAAGAGACGGAATGCTGCCGATGAGAGAAGGAAACCTCCTCCTCTCTCCGGCGTTCTGTCTGCCTCCTCGTCCTCAGTCTTCGTTTCCTTCGAAAACATTTCTTAACCTGTAACTAACTATTGTGCCCGAGTGCGGCACTGCAGTTGGCGTTACTCTGCTCCCTACGGGAGCATATACAGTGGCGCTAGCTACAACCTCCACCACGACGAGGGAGGGCGGGTAAACGAAGGGAGAGCTAGGCCCAATGCCACTGATTGACTCTGTTGGAGACTGTAGGAAGAGTCTCCAGAGAGAGGCAAAATGTCACGAAGCGTTTGATCTCGGTGGCCTTAATCTCGGTGTTGCTCAAGCGCCATCAAGGTCGACATGCGGACATGCGGGGTTGACCTGTCTCCTCCTTAAAGCGTGCGAAAGAAATTCAAGCCCTACAGCGTCAAACCCCAGACAAAGAACCTTGGCAAACAACCATAAACTCTCCTGTTTGCAGGGCCCACTTCGTCGGGGGGTCGTAAACGTGCAGAAATCAAAGAGAGATTGTTACTGACATACCAATCCTTACTTTTTATGTTGCAGGCGAGCATTCGCGATATCAAGACCGCCTGGATTTCATCCCGTCCGAGTTTGTTTACACGTCCCCGGGTACGGCGACACCCCGTGAGCTCGCGCGGTACACAGCAAGGCGAAGTGACGGAACGCGATAAGCTTTAGTAACTGAGGCGCTCGGCAAGGAGGGCGAAATCAGCTGTTTGCAGTGGCCTGTTTTCTGAAAGACAACGTTTTACCGGACAGTCCCTTTTAACTCAAGCGTTTTCTTTGTGGTCCCCAGTCCCCAACTTGAGAGAGGGGAGCAGCGGCACCAGGGGCCGAGGCCCGGGGCGCCGGCGAGTCGGGCGAGTTTCGGTGTTGGGAAGTACGTTAAGTACATTTTACAGTGCTACTTCAAGTATGTTTAGAAAACTTGTACTTTACCTGAACTACATTCTCTAAGTATGTACTTGTACTTTACTTGAAATATTTTTTTCTGGTAGTTTACGAGGAAAGTACAACTCCCGACTTCAAAGAACATTCCTAAAATTTGGTTTCGGTGAAATTTAGCTCTTTCAAGAACCACGCGCTCGTGGTCTTGGCTGTTCCAGTATTGTACACAACTTCTAAGGTCGAGTATAAGAGTTCACCAACCTTTAACAAACAAAAATGGCATATAGTCTAGTGAAAATGCACTATCGTCTTTCGAGACGTCATCCAGTCATTTTTCTGAGTGAAGTAACGGCGGATATAAGACCGATACAAATAATTCCCTTTTAAGTTGATAGTGTTGAATAGTTTGTAAGCGAGAATAAAACAACTACTCTGTGGCCACTTGACTTCATCCAAAATTCTCTGCAATTTCCTAAAATAACTGATGGACACCCATTACCACTGGAGCAATGCATATCAGTAGAGCCCTCCATATCCGCGGACATCCGCAGTAAACTGCCGGATGCGGATAAAAATGAATCAGATTTGGCGGATTAGAGGATCGCATGCGGATTCCAGGGGCTGCGGATGCGGATCAAATGCGAATATCCGCGTGCCCGAATCTACATTTTTGCCGAGGCGGCCCATAAACGTGTGCGACCGCGCAGTGTACAGGGAATCAGTAAGTGATACTATGAAATTCATCATCAAATGTATGGCGCGAGGAAACTACTCTCTTATATGAGAGGTGCCAATCGGGGAGAAAATTGTTCATTCCGTCAAGAAAGATTTGATTCTCACCAAACACCGCTTTAGAACGTTCTATCTCGGCAAAAATCAGTGTTGTACGGAACGGCGTTCCAAGGAACCGCGTTCCTGGAACGCGTTCCTTTTAGGAGGAACGCGTTCGGATAGCAACATTGAGAAGCAACTGTTGTTAAGTTCGAACAAGGGACTTTGTTAGATTGAAAAGTGTGAGGTAAAATGCTCGTGACATGTGCATTTGGCTCGTCTGAATCGCCCACAACAAACATGAATTTGGTTAAAAGCTGAGATTTTTAAAGGTGAATATATCAACAAATGAAACCCTGCTTCCGCTTTTTTCTTCTTTTTTGTGCCCTTTTATAACGGCATCCAAATTCGTATGTTGTTATTTGATAGGTTAGATAAAAACAAGCTTTGGTTGATCTAATTAAACATATATGGTAATCAGCAAAATACAAATGTAACTTATATGTAACGATGTTCTATTTTTTAACTGTAACGAGAACGAATTCCTTTTTCACATATGGAACTTATAACGGGAACGCGTTCCGAAAATCAAAAGGAACGAGGAACGAGATTTCGTTCCTTTTTTGAGGAACGTGTGCAACACTGGTAAAAATGCTGTCCCTAAAAAAAGTAAAGAATGCAGGAGCATCAGTCGTCCGGGGAAAGCGTGTTCTTGTTTGGCAGGGAAAGAGCAGAAAACGTTCTTTGAACAAAGAAAACCCAAAACGTACAAGCCACAAGAATGTAAAAACAAAACTGCAAGAGGGTTCTTCACAGTAGATTGAGGGGACTGAATTCAATCCTCTCGAGTGGTGGAGCTTGAGCCAGCACAAGTTTCCGCATCTCATTCTTGTAGTGTAGTTTGTGCGTGACACCCCAGTATCAAGTGTACCAACGGAGAGAGACTTCTTAGTATGGGGTATTAATTTTAAAGAGGCAAGCCAGTTTGAATCCGTCCATGTTGACGACATTCTGTTTCTTCTACGCAGCAACCACGACAAGTGAAACGTTGCGTGAGTGCGCATTTTCTATTTTCGACAGTTGGCACTAAGTTGTTTTGAAGTATATGGTTCCGGCATGACGCTGAGGGTTCGTGTGTAAAACTGAGCCGATAGGAGGTGTTGCCATCGCGATTTTCTCGGTGGTTTACTTACGCCTTACCACATGTACACGTGTACCTTGCTGCGGTGAGTAAGCACCTTTTCTCTCAGTCTTTTTTATTGTTTGGCCTAAATAAACTTACACAATAGTCCGTCTTTTATTAATTTTCATGTTTATAAAAAAATGCTCCTGCTTGAAGTGGGTTTTACAAAGAAAAAAGGAAAATAAATATTGCAACTTCCTTTCTTTTGAGTGCATCTTCTGGACAGAGTGTTAGTATCGAGGACTTTCAAGATTACGATCTCGTAACTTCAACCTTCTTTCAAGCGATGCGAAGTGTCCCTGGAAGGATGATCGCTTATTTTATAAATACGATCAAATAGAATATCATAAAATGATTTTCACCATAATTCTGACATAAAGGGTTCTTAGAATGGATGATTGGGCGAGTTGGATATTCATATTGAAGGAGAAGCGCTAAAGTAAATTCACTCACACTCACACTCACACCAGAAAAACGGTCACTCACGTCGCGCTGACTTGTTAACTGGTGTTAACAGGTGATGGTTCTTTCCAATTACACTGCCGTGACTGTGGGTGCACTGCGGACTTCAAAAATAGCACCGTAATTGTAAGGAACCATCACCAGTTAACACGTGAGATAATAGAGGCAGCTACCATCATAAACAGGAGTGACACTTGTGTTAGTAGTCCATCCATAACGCTTTCTGAAAAAGAATTGTTATATCTTGACTCTCGAAGGTAATGTGCAATAGACATTGCTATTTGTTTTGTACAAAAGATAACGAAGTGAGATGACAAATTTAATACGGGTAAAAGA
Source organism: Ixodes persulcatus (assembly GCA_013358835.2). Lineage (NCBI taxonomy): Eukaryota > Metazoa > Arthropoda > Arachnida > Ixodida > Ixodidae > Ixodes > Ixodes persulcatus. Next base: position 46,605 of record JABSTQ010006810.1, read on the forward strand.
AAACGAAGGAAGAACATACAATTTGAGTTGTAAGTCAGAGCGACGTGAGTGACCGTTTTTCTGGTGTGAGTGTGAGTGTGAGTGAGTTTACTTTAGCGCTTCTCCTTCAATATAAGGAGTTCTTTGTACAAAGGTTAGTCGACGGCTTATAAAATACCATCCAGATGTGTTTTTTTTTTATTCATGATTGAATTTATGATATAAAATGAATGTGCAGATTGAGGGTCGAATTTCTTTCTGAATTTGGCGGATGAAGTTCAGATGCCGATACAAAGTCTGCGGATACAAAGTCGACGGATGCGGATCGTATGCGAATACAATTATTTAAAAACTTAGCCGATGCCGATACGGATCGGATGCGAATGATCAAACTGTTAATCATGCAGGGCTCTACATATCAGTTTAAAGAAAACACTCTATAGTTGATTGGAAGGACATCATGAAAGATTGTGTTAAAAGTACTCTTACTTTACTTTGAAAGTACATTGCATTAATAGTACTTTACGTCAAGTACATTGTGCTCTGTGTACTTACTACTTTACTTCAAGTACATACACTCTCATTTACTTTATACTTTACTTCAAGGACTTTTTAGGTGTCCTTTACGCAACACTGAGCGCATGAAACCTTCGCCTGGTCGGTTTATGGTTTTTGGTTTCAGTCGAAAGAGAAACAAACAAAAAATAATAAATAAAATAAATTAGATTTTATTTTTATGACGCGGTGAAGACAATTTGTTGAAATTATGGTTAGCAAACAAAGTTTCATATTTTTATTTTTATATTAATGAGAGCCCCCCGCTACCAGAGCGCTGCTGCCAGTGGCAACGCTATTCAGAGCGTCCCCGATGGTGGCGACGCTAATGTCAACGCCGCGAAACTCGGACTGTGACCGGGGGGCGTATTGTGAGACCCTCCCCGGCAGAGCCCCGCGAGAGAGAAAAGAAGGAGGGAGAGGAGGAAAGGGAGGAGAGAAGAATAACGCGATTGGCTGGCCCAGTCACGTGGTACGCCCTGCGCTCCGGGCTCTTCTAAGCTGCGTGCAGCCCCCCTCCCCCCGCTACCGCCGTGGAGCAGACGCCCTGCCGTCTTGGAGTACTCCACGCCCCAGTCGAAAAAGTGCATTGGTGCAGTGCTAGATATTGGAAGATATCGTTGGTGTGAAACTGGATAACATACGCGCGCAGGTCTCAATGCTGACTGGGCAACTGCGCTACGACCGCTTTATGCTTTCTGCTGCAACGTTCACGTACGCCAGGACGGAAGGGTGTGTTTAGGCCTAAGGACCCGCGACCGCTGCCTGCGTTCCGAAGTTATTTACGGCCTGGAAGTAAACCAAGCTCGTTTGTCTATCGCTGAAACGTCCAGTGTAGCTAATGGTTGTTTTCATTCGCTCGACGCGCCGCTGCGGTGTTGTGTAGTCTGCCCTCGCCGCTTGGCAGCATTATTCACGGGTGTCACGTCGTTCGCCCATTGCTGGCCTCAACAGGAATCGCGCCAGGTACGTATGTGAGACGCCAACGGAGCACGAGCGGTGATCTGGACCGCGAGTGCACGTGTGAATTGTGCTTTGCATATACACCGTCACGCCTCTGCAAGAATCAATCGCGCTCCCCGCAACTAGTCGAAATGGAGAAGTGCATTGTCAAGCCTTCGGCGAAAGATATCTATATCCGATGTCAGTTTTTTTTGTGCTCCACTGGCAAAGGTACTAAAGCGTGAACGCAGCTGCTTCGACCAGTGCTTTTTTTGCGCGAGCACTCGAGGGGCTGAAGCATGTCCGCGGGCAGCGTGCACGCACTCGTATACACACAGTGGGGTGACGCGAAGTGTGATTGTTTTACAAATTTAGCGAAGGCAGCGGGCAGTGAGAAAATATTCCACAAGCGCCGACTGGCCATTTACTGTCATCGTCCTCACCTGCAGCGACGACTGGGCACGTGTGTGAATGAATTGGTTGATGTCAAGGGTTTTCCTTGCTGTGCTTACCAGTTAGCCCCTGCAATGTGATATGCACACATGCCCACTGTTGTGTATGCATGCTGCAGACAGCAAATGTCAGATTTGTCCTAGCTATGCTCACCTCAGAATATGTGCAAAGGATCGTATTCACACATGTCCGCAAGCCTCCGATAGACGACTGGGCACGTGTGTGAATGAATTGGTTGATGTCAAGGGTTTTCCTTGCTGTGCTTACCAGTTAGCCCCTGCAATGTGATATGCACACATGCCCACTGTTATGTGTACGCATGCTGCAGACAGCAAATGTCAGATTTGTCCTAGCTATGCTCACCTCAGAATATCTGCAAAGGATCGTATTCACAAATGTCCGCAAGCCTCCGATAGCTTCACCCGAGTGACTTGGAGCCTGTGCTAGACACAGTGAGAGGGCTGGCTTTGCCTGCCTGACCTCCATCTTTCTTTGCGACTACAGAAAGCTGGCCAAACTGGCACCAGGCACTGGTGAATAGGTAGTCTAGACATAAAGGGAAACCGAACCCAGCTAGTGTGAACTTTGCTTCAGCAACAAGGTTTCAAAATGCAGCCGCAAAAACATGCACTGCATGTTGGGCATAGTTTTAAACATTGCCGTTGAGGTTTCCTTTTCCAGCAGCTATGAAAATAAGCACTCTCATCTCGGTTTGTCCTCTTTTCCAAACTTGGTGTTGTTAACCACTTGCGAGGTTCCATCAACCCAAATTTCCACTACAGAATACCGACACTTCTGGCTGCACGACCTCCCCTGGGCCATGTGCAGTCAATTATGGAATGCCAAATTTTTCTGAAACCAGTAGGGAAAATATACGAGGCAAGACATTCTCAGATGATCAGCATGGTCAACTATATATGCAGCAGACCCGGCAATAAAACTCCCTGCACACAACTTTACAAATCCATCCATTTATTTCAGGCACATTGCACTTGCGAGCAGGCACGCACAAAAGCAAGTTTACATCAGGAGCACTGGCAGTGCAACACAAGGTGCGGAAAAACACCCAACAAAAAATATGAAGAAAGCGTAACGAAAAAATAATGGTTATCTCATGATTGAAGACTGCAACAGAAACAAGTTTGTCGTGATTCATGTATGTGCACCACACAGCAAACAGCGTCGTGACACAACAGGAAGGGCACAAAAAGTACATTAAAAACAAATCGCAATAAGGAAACAGCCTGCACTCTATGCAACCAAATTAAAAAAAAAAGGACGAAAAGGAGAGCTGGCTCAACAGCTGCCCGATAGCCTCTCTTTGGTTTTTGGTCATCATCGGGGGCATGTCCCTCCACGCTTCTGGCTTCACCCCTGGTGGCCTCATGTCGCCTCCAGAACCTCCCTACTTCCATGGACAAAAAGGACACCCTTGGGGGCTGTTGTAAAATAAAAAGACGAGAACTTGGAGATGCCCGAGCAGGGAAGAAAGAGCGGCAAACGACTTCGAGGACGAGCCGAGACCGAGGAACCAGCCCCTTTCCAGGAAACCGCGAAGAGGGACGGGGAGCCGCGGGGAAAGCACGCCCCACCGTGGGGTCATAAATGACCCTCTTGGACCGACGCTTGGTGCGGGCCACTTCTCCTTTCTTGTTCAAACGACGGTCGAAGGCGGACGTGCCTTCGCTCGCTTTACTCAAATCAGTTTCCACTAGAAATAAACCATGTTCTGTTACACTAAAAAACAACGAGTCCTTTCCCTAATTCCACACTGTTAAAACGTTGCTGCCGAAACCCGGGAATGAAAAAAAGTAGGACATGACTTCAACGCAGAACATTCAACGACACAAGAGGGAATACGACGAACGAGAAGAAGGCAGGAGCCATCTTGGATAGCCATCTTGGATTTGCCAACGGCTGAGGCAACGAGAAGAAGGCAGGAGCCATCTTGGATTTGCCAACGGCTGAGGCAACGAGCTCCGGACCATATAACGACTCAAGGGGAAACGAACTGCCCTGCGAACACATGTGACCAAACTCCTTTCTGAAATTGATTCGTACATCAAAAGCAATAAAAAACGAAAAGAACCTCAGCATCTCCTCCGCAAGGCTTGGCGCACTCCAAGCCCAACTGAATGAGGTGGACACCGCCATCGAGCCACTGGTGCCGGAAGGAGAAGCCGATCAAAACTTCGTGCGAACAATTGAATACAATGATCGGGTCGTCACCTGTATTGCAACGCTTCAGGAAGAGTTGAATGAAGTCCATGCAAGGGCACCACGAAATTTGGATTCATCGGCGATGCACAACAACGGAAACGCGACGACTGCCTGCCGAGTGAAGCTCCCGAAGCTCGAGCTGCACAAGTTTGACGGCAAAAGTATCTCCTGGCAAGAGTTCTGGGAGCAGTTCGAGCAAGTAATACAGACCAACGATCAGCTAATGACCTTGGACAAGTTTGATACCTCAGGGCTGCGGTGACCGGCGAGGCGTCAATGCCATCAGGGGTTTGCCTCCCACATCACGGTGCTACGAGGACGCGTTGCTTCTGCTGAAGAAACGCTTCGGAAATGAGGACATCCTCGTTCAGACACACATGCGGAAGCTCCTAGATCTACAGCCAGTGCGAGACGCCGACGACGTTCGGGGTCTCCGTCGACTCTACGACACCATCATCTCCCATCTCCGAGGACTGGAGGCACTCGGACAGAAGCATCAGACCTTCGGTGCTCTTCTGTTTCCAGTGGTTCAGCGTGCACTGCCAAAAGAAATCCTGCTGGATTTTAACAGAACGATCGTGAATGAGCAGGCATCGGACATGTCGACGCTTCAGCTGGTGGGATGTCCACGAGATTCGAGGACTCTCAGGAATGGCCGACGGAGACAAGCACCACTGAACGAGGTATTGTGCCACTACTCTCGCGGCTGCTTGCCTTTTTGAGAGTCGAAGTCAAGAGCCGTGAGAACCTAGCTGCACAACAAGCTATGGACATGAGGCAACAGCCGCGTGGATTAAGGGCAGAGAAGAAGGGAAGTCCAGGAGAACGCTATCAATCATCCGCAGCATTACTGCATCAATCAACGAAACCTGATAGCTGTTTCTTGTGCAAAGAAAAAAACCACGCGACAGCTGCCTGCCCTGCTGACATTTCAATCGAAGAGAAGAAAAGACTGCTACGTTTGGAGAGACGATGCTTCCGTTGCACGAAACCTGATCACCGCTCGAATGAATGCAGATGCAGCATGCAATGCACTAAGTGTTCGAGACGTCATGCGACAACGATGTGCGACCCAGGCTACACGCCAACCAAGGCAGAAGCAAACCGAAATGCGATAACGAGCGCTCCAGTGAATCTGGAAGTGCACAAGCGGAGCTTCCGGGCCAGCTGTCCTTCTCCAGACTGCAACGATCTGGTGTGCAGGAGAAACCAACAAGACGTTCGTCCGAGCTCTCTTGGACGGAGGGAGCCAACGTTCGTTCATTACAAAGAATGCATCTGAACGTCTCGAGTGCAAGATCTTGGGAGAGGAGACACTGACTGTCGGAGTAACCGGCGGACACCAATCAGAACAAGTATTTAACAGTGCACTGGTTTCATTAACGGCACAAAATGGCAAGATACATAAGCTCAAAGCTCTTGAAACGGACGTGATATGCGATCAGAAGATCCCTATCCCCGAACCCAAGCTGATGAAACTACGTGGGCAATTGAAGATGGCCGACTCGACTAACAACAAGCAATGCGGTGATATTAGCCTTCTCATCGACTCGGAGGACTACTGGGACCTTGTGACGGGGAAATCCAAACCACTAAAAGAGAAACTAAGAGCGGTCAAGACCGCATTCGGATGGAGTATCCAAGGTCCCGTGAGAGCAAACAGTTCACGACATACATTGTACGCAAACGATCGCCCTCAAGACATCCGTGGCAGAGGCTGAAGCAACAGACTGCTTGGAGCGGTTTTGAACACTGGAGTCAATCGGAGTGACTGAAGACAAAAGAGATAACTCGGCAAAACAACGGCAGCTAGACTCCTTCAAGGAGAGCATCAAACGAGTTGGTTCCCGATACGAAGTTGCTCTTCCCTGAAACCAAACGTGAATCTCGACGGCAACAGGGAAATGTCAGAAAAACGACTGACCCAGCTGACGAACCGTCTCCAAAAAACGCTGGGCCTGCTTCGGGAGTACGAGGCTGTAATGAGACAGTACTGTTCGGAAGGAATGGCGGAGCCGGTAACGAGGAACGACGTCGACGAGCAGAAGCCGACCTACTACATGCTACATCAAGCGGTGCTCCGAGAGTCAAGCGGTACGGCGAGGTTGCGCGTCGTGTTTGACGCTTCATCGCATGGCAACAAGTCGAAATCACTAAACCAAAACCTTGAAAGCGGACCTAACTTGATTGCTGACCTCGTTGGTTTGCTACTCAACTTCAGAAGCCACAGGATCGCGTTGGTGGAAAGAAGGATGATTCAGATCCTTCAGGCAACGAGCTCCACTGCAGTTCCCTCAGTGCTGAACATTGAACGCTACAGCGATGCAGCACGCCTCTTTTGGGTGACAGCGTGGATTCTGGGCTATGTCGGCAAGCTACGGCATGTAAGCAGTAACACCGGTCAACTTACAGCCATCGAACTGGATCGGGCCGAAAAATACTAGATAAGTCACACACAGCGGGAAGAGCTTCAACGAGAAATCGAGAGTATGCAAAGAGGAAAGCGTCTTCCTTCGGACTCGCCTTTACGAGACATCCCAGTGCACATTGGCGATAACGGCATTCTCCGTGTCACCGGTAGGCTTCAACAGAGTGACAAGCCGTACTCTGAACGACACCCCAGCGTATTCACAGGCAGACATCGCTTGGGAGAACTGCTCGTCCGACAGTCGCATCGTCAGGTGCTACACGGGGGAGTTCGGGACACCCTGGTCCAGCTCAGAGAGAGGTACTGGGTGGTGCGAGCGCGGGGTCACCTCTGTCGCCGTCCGGCAATAGAGGTGACCGCTTCGCTTCCACAAGACCGAGTGACACGGGCTCAACCCTTCGAAGCCACTGGCGTCGACTTTGCAGGACCACTGTTGGTAAAGGGAGAAAACGGACTGCACAAGTCCTATGTGACTTTGTTTACTTGTGCCGTAACGAGAGTGATTCACTTCGAGCTCGTCAGAGATATTTTCACCAAGTCATTTTTGATGGCGCTCAGACGTTTCACCTCGCGAAGAGGTGTCCCTCGGACCATTTACAGCGATGACGCACTCTCATTCAAGAAAGCCAACAGAGACCTCCAACAACTATGGAGCGCTATTCGTGATCCCGAGGTCCTTGGTTACGTTACCAATGTGCGAATCAAGTGGAAATTCATCGTCGAGCGTGCCCCATGGTGGGGCGGGTTCTACGAGCGCCTCGTCGGATCAACGAAGCTCTCACTAAAGAAAGCGATTGGTGCTAGATGTTTAAATTTCGACAAAATGGGCAACAACACTGACCGAGATCGAGGCGGTATTGAACTCGAGACCGCTTACTCACGTCTACGACGAACCCGGAGAGCCCGAGCCACTCTGTCCGTCTTTCTTTTTGACGGGCAGACGACTGACGACGCTGCCAAGCATAGGGAGGAAAGATGTCGAAGGTGTTCACACCGACCTCCGCAGGTTTTGGACCCACCGACAGATGACAACGGAAGCCTTCTGGCGCCGATGGAGCCAAGAGTACCTGGCGGAACTGAGGAACGTGCAAAGCCAGAAACAATGCCAAGGAAAACTGCTGGAAGGGGGTGATCTGGTTCTTCTTCGCGACGGCCTGCAACCCCGACAGCAGTGGAGACTCGCTAGGATCCAGCAGGTGTTTCCGGGAAGAGACGGCAAAGTACAATCATGCCTGCTCAAGATGCCCGGAGGGTCAACGCTCAAAAGACCTATACAGTTATTGTACCCTCTTGAGGTCGCATAATGGGACAAAAAATGACGCTGTCATTTTGGAAGGGGGGGGGGGAATGTGTTGTAAAATAAAAAGAAGAGAACTTGGAGATGCCCGAGCAGGGAAGAAAGAGCGGCAAACGACTTCGAGGACGAGCCGAGACCGAGGCACCAGCCCCTTTCCAGGAAACTGCGAAGAGGGACGGGGAGCCACGGGGAGAGCGCGCCCCACCATGGGGTCATAAATGACGAGCCCTCCCACTTGGACCAACGCTTGGTGCGGGCCACTTCTCCCTTCTTGTTCGAACGACGGTCAAAGGCGGACATGCCTTCGCTTGCTTTAATCAAATGAGTTTTCACTAGAAATAAACCATATTCTGTTACACTAAAAAACGAGTCCTCTCCCTAATTCCACAGGGGCGTTCCCACTGACCGCGACCTCTACTTTTGGCTTCACTTGGGATTTTCTTGTTTGGCTGGCTTGAGCCGGTATGTCGCCGCCTATTTCTTGCTATTTTCATAGTTGTCACCATTACTGATATCAATGAGTATGCATTATTTAACCAGATTCTAGAGCAGATTCCGTTCCCGCAAGTGTGGGAAGCATTGTTTCATAATTTATGATAACGCACCAGTAAAACATTATACAACACCAAAGCAAGTCTAAATATGTTGTTCAACTTGTATTTCTACGTGATTCCGCAGCGAGGTCTTGCATGCTACGGCCAGCACGCCCCGCCATTTATAAGAAAGCAGACGCCCCTCAGTAGAACTTCTCAATTAAAGATAACAGATTATACAATCTGAGTTCTAGCACAATTTGCAGTGCAGCCTTTACAACTAATAAGTTGACATACGTTTTTATTTTTGCAAATATAAACATGTGCGCTAAAAGCAGCGAACAAGCTCGTGCCGACCGACACGAAGGCGTGAAAATTGCGAGGTTTTGAATTACAGCAGTTCGATTCCGTTATTCGTTCTATGTGTGATGATGGTGGACTCCCGAGATTTTTATGTGCGAGGTGGACAGATATGAGACACCGAGAACTGCATTGACAACATCGACGTGCTTCGCGTCACTCTCACTAGTGACCGAGATACTTACCAGTAGCAGGAAAGCTACCGCCAAGCTACGAATACGTCGTGGATCATGGACTGGGAACTTCCTAACCCAACAAGGTAACCGACAAACTTTGCCTACTTTCCCTGCTCATATGTCACAGACCATACTTTCTGTTAATCTCGTATGAATGTGAATGGGTTACACGGCCACCATTAGGAACTTCTAATCGGTTCCGTTGACACATGCTTGTCGTGATGAGGCCCCTCCAGGCTCGTCTGCGGTTGCTGCACCCCCTCAAAATGGACCTCGGATCGCATCAAAGCGTGAACTAATTCAATAATGCTTAGCCGTGGCATAGCCGTAGGATGATATTCTCTGTACATGTTAAAACTTGCACAATGTTTTTCTTCCGCAGCACCTTGGCGATACTGTCAATTATTGCTATAAATCTACATATCTGTAACAG
>JABSTQ010006811.1:0-52267 GCA_013358835.2 Ixodes persulcatus
AAAAATCTCTTAGAGACTAAACCGAAACCGAAAGCAACTAAACCCCAACGAAACAAATAAAAAAAAAAAAAACTCCGAAACAGGCGAAGAAGGCAATCTGCCAACACCTTGATTCGTTCGACGGCCAAACACCAACCACAAGTGTAAGGCTCACTTCGCGTATATTCTATAGTACAGACGAAGGGCAACCCACGGTGGGTCCTTTCAATCCCAACCAAGCGCAGACGTGACCGACCCCCACAAACCAAATCAACACCACACCAGACGAACTCAAGTGGGCGACAAAGGAGGACACGGGACGCGGGCAGGGACTCCAATAAACGAATAATCTGGCACCGTAACATCACCGTCGCCAGGAACCGTTTTTTTTTTTCTCCTTCCACTGGTGGGACTATCTGGGAGCTGACACGTCGGGCCAACAACAATGGGCGCTAACAACCTTGAGTCATCGGTACAGCAGGACGAAGGTGGACAGTGGCGCTGATGGTCCTCGCCGTCCGTTTATCAGGACACGCGGGAAATTGGGGGACTTTCAGACGTCCTCCTAGATTGCAGATATATCCAAACCGCGTTGCGTGTATGTACGTATGTGTGTGTACTTCTATACGTGCGCTTGGCTTACTGCTTCCGTCGCAAACAGCCAGCTTTTCTTCTTCTTGACTGAGTTCTCGCCGCGCACACGATGTTTACTCGTATGTCCTGATTGTGTACATCTGGGGCGAATAACTGCACTCGTGGGCTGGAGGAGTTGAATGGCGGTTGTTAGGTCGTCCTTCGCGGACCGACGTGGCTGTGGTTAGTACATTCAACGTGCTGCTAAAGTGGCGACAAACAAAAGGAGGTGAATGATGGTCCTCCGACGTGAGGCTATACTACGGCGGCGTTGCTGTCGGCACTCCCCAGCACGGGCATCACGCGACGAAAACGGCAGGCTTTTGCGATGCGGAACTGTGACGACAGCCCCGCGGCAGTGGGACGGAGGAACAAATGCTCGGGTGTTACAAACAATGGCGGTTTGTTGGCGGGTCAATTGGTTTTTATCATATTTGTCGTTAAACGCTTTGATGTGTCCAGTGTATAGAGAGACCCTAAAGTCGTCTGAAGTGGTGTCCATGGTAAGAACTGCTACATTGGACTGCGAACGCTCACATCTCTCCCCCGGTACCTCGTCGGAGGGGACGACGAAGCTGGGGAGGGAATTGCGTCCGCTGTCGACGTCGTGCACATCCCTCGGTGGATTTGTCCCCCGTTTGAACACCGCTTCACCTCCGTGCGATTAGTGTTCCTGCGAAGTACACTGCCGGTACCTGGTGTGAACAAACGTGGACATGTTTGTAAACAGCGTGGCGGTGTATTGCGCGACAAGACAGTGGCGTCGCGGTGCGTCTCTAGCAGAAGCGGTCCCGCGGACCACGCCCGGACTGGCATTGAGACCTGTGGAGCAGCCAACCTTTCTAATCAACGAAACGTTCAAAGCCACACTAAACGCTAACTTTTTTTATATATATAAATACACAAGGTTCGAAAATTGAGGACACAGATTTCGTGCGCTGGACAAAAGCGCCGCGATCATCTTATTCCGGTACGTTTACTCCATCCGCCAGCGAACGAAAATCACTTCAATAATAAGAGGAGCCAAAAAAAAAACAGGAAGAATATGCCTCATGTAGAGTTTATCGGGTGAATGTCGTCCCGATAATGATTTGCGAACCGTCGAAGCACAGGCGCTTGTAGGGGCATCTTCCAGCTCAGATAACACGAAAAACATGGCGGTGAGATGCCGTCGTTGCCGCTTACAACTGCGGGACGCACGGTGGACCCGTGCTCCGAGCAACACCTGCGGTTCGAAGGATAGAAAACACAACAGCCACACGCACACACAGAGAAACACTGGACGCGCCGGTAAGTTTTCGAGCGTCAATAGAGAGTTTTAGCAGATCGTTTTTTTTCCCCGATAATGATACCTCCTCTCCCCTCCGGCGGCATTGGGCATGCATCGTATCGTTATCGGTGCTGTTATCCGAGCGAAAAGACGATCTGCTAAAAACTCTCTATTAGGGAGTTTTAGTAGACCGTGTTTCCCCTCCGCTAACCTTCCGCTACGAAGAAACCGCCACTGCGCCTGCGCGCGGATGCCATGGCTGTAGAGTTCCGGGTAGCGGAGGGGCTTAGCGGAGGGGGAGACACGGTCTACTAAAACTCCCTAATGTACCCAACCTTTATTCCGGAGCGAGATTGAGTCGACCAGCTCTACTGCCAAGGTGGAGCGGGGCACCCCCAATAGGTGTCGCATGCTCCCAATGGACGCAGATGGCACAGCGCAGGACACGAAATCATATTTCGTTCGCACTCTCAGAAGCAAGGCTCTGCGTGGAATATGACTGGGCCAACTTTGAGAGGACCGGTCATCTCTGCTTATTCTGCGCTTGTAATAAATGTTTTTTTACCTATCCCTTTGGCAATTATCCCCCCCCCCCCCCCCCCCCGCCCACCGGATTGGTTACATTTACAAAAATGCATTGAATTAGGATAAGTGGAATAATATTTATTTTCAAGTTTTTATGGTAGAGGGCGCAAGATACCGCCCGTTATGAAGGGTACGGCTGCTATAGACCTTTGCAAAAGTTGCCTTCTGCGCGCTGCCATCTTTGTCTGCTGGGCTGTGGAACGCCTTCTGAGCATGCGCTGTTGGTCTGCTGTGCGGTATATCGGATGCTGCGCATGCGTCCACAGCTCAGTGACTCAGCATTTTCCGCCCGGGCGCTTCGTTCGAGACTGCCGCTGGAAAGGTCTATAGGGACACTACCACCAGCCACCCCACCCCCCTCCAAGTCCCCCACCGTCACACACAAACACACAAATTTTTTTTTTTTTTTTTGCTGGGCCATTGATTATGGTGCACTCTAAGAAATGACTGCGCGTCTACTTACCCGCAAGAAGCTCAAAGAGCCAATCTCTGCGATCTACGAAATCAGTTCAGCGAATGACGAGGCGGAACATCCGATTAGACTTAAAAATAGTTTGCGGTGTGGCATTACGCAATGGAAAGCTTCATGCTTGCGTTGCGTAATGCGACAGCGCAGACTTAAAGGAGCGGTGCTACGATATTCCGTTGGAATGTTTTTAACTTTACACGAGCTTACTGGCACTAGTTGGACTCAAGGGGCTCGCACGCCACGCCACTGGCAGAAGAAACGCCTTTGTTGCGTTGTAATTTCAAGGAGAAAAGCGATCATTTTCATTCAATCTCTCCTTTGCAAAATTTGGTGACGTAACGTGGGGATCGCAGTACAGCCCAATGACGATATTTGAATGATTTTCATAGATTGGACCCGAGCATTGCGTGGCCACTCGATTTGGGCTCGTGATAATTACTAGCTCGAGAAGCATTCGGGTAGTGGCCCGTATCTAATCGCTGCAACGACGACAATAGCCGAACCATACTAATGTCTGCAACTCAGCGCGTGTCCTGTGCTTTGCCAACCCCAGCGCGTGGCTATGATCAACATTGGCGGCATATAATCAGCTCCAGATCACGTGGCCGCTTGTTCTGGCTGCGAGTTGAGGGGGGTGAACGCTGCTCGTCTTTCTTTAATTTTTTTTCTGGGACTCCTATTGCGTGGGGTGAAAAACGAACGCGTGTTTCATAGGTCATTAACGTCAGGGATCCGTTCTAAGCGGTATTTGCGAAAGTACAAAAATTGTTGCATCGCCCCTTTAATTTTTAGGTCGAAATAGATGTTCCGGCTCATCATTCGCTGACCTGATTTTATATATCACAGAGATTGACTTTTCGAGTGTTTTGCGGGTAAGTAGACGCGCAGGCATTTCTTAGAGTGTGTCAGGACACTACCCATTCAATATTTTGCTGCAGAGTTACGTATCTTTTTAATAAAGCCAGAAAACTCAGCTGTTCCGAAACCTACAACCGAAACATGAGCACGGAGATTCATGGCGGACTATCCGTACCGAGAAGGTGTGCTAAATATGGAGAAGAAAAGACTTGGCCTGAAGTCACGTAACTATATCTCCCTACAGTGTTTTTTCGTCATCATCGTCGTCTGCTTCGGCGTGTGAAGCAGACGACGATGACGACGACGTTGCATGCACCGTTTGTCGTACGATTGTTTCGCTGTTGTGCGCTTGAATATCGATCATGGCCGTTACAGCAACGACAGTTCCGAAGTAGCGGTCCACGTCCGTCGTGGCTTCCAACTTCTTAGAAGCCATAAATGTGGGCTTCATCTTATTCTTCTATTTTTAATATTGAATGTGTGCCTTAATATTTGGTACGCTAGTTTGCGCATCAAACCGGCCGATTTTCGACCGGTGGTTTTCGGGCGAAAAGAAAACTAATTTTGAACCACAAATTGGCTTCTGTGTAGTTGTGCACTAATAAGTCATGTTCAAATAAAATTATCGACAAGCATACATAAATACCCTGTCAGTCTCCCTTTGTTATCCGTCCGTCCATCCATTCGTCTATCCATCCATCCATCCATCGAACAGAGTTTGGGCGTGAGTTTGCAAATAAAACTTTTTTTTCCCGCATTCTTTTACAACACATCTTGAAGAACAAAAATATGGTTGGCTGCCTTAAAACTATAGTCCACTCATTAATTATTGATGAGTCAAATAATATAACATTTTCGCGGAGCATGCGAAACGCGTGCATACTTAAATGCGCATATTTTGTGGTCGTAGGGGATGCAAAACACAAGAAAAGGAAAGTCAATGAATCGAACCAAAGCCCAGAAAGAAAAAAAAATAAAGAAAAGTTCCGCTGGACGTTAATTGGACCCTAAGATGGCGACAATCGATCCAAGACGAGAGCAGCCAAGCGGCCTGAAGCCGCATCGCTTCAATGGGCGTTTTCCGAAATAAAGTGGTTCTTAAACTTTCCTAACTTATTGTGAGCTCATTTTTTTTTGTTTGTATTTAGCCTCTATCATCGTCTTCTTCGGAACCGATCCATTTTAAAGCACGCTGTGTACGCGTAAAATTGGATGAATAACTCACTTATTACGCCCTCTGAGTCTTGAATTACTATACCACAAAATCCGCGTTGTCGACACTGTTCGAGAAAAAGAAATGTATCGGAAAACTTAATTAAATTTTAGACGCGTTTCGAAGAGCGAAATGAGTACTTTAATTAAATTCAAAAATTTTTCTTTGCTCGTTTAGGCTACGAAACGTCATCTTCAAATAGTCGCCTTAGTTTCATTGAGGTTTTCTGTACAGAAACATTCCCACACCTTCCTCACCTGAAGGCAAAAAATAATAACGTAACATGCGCAGCACAATCGAAGTAAGAGGGGCGCAGCTGTTTTTGAATAAAGACACTGGCCTAGCTTACGCCGTGAGTTTGTTGGGCTTCTGAAACGAAGTCTGATAATCCTTACAAAAAGATGAAACAAGATTAAAAAAAAATATTTGTAAGAATTGCAACTTGCTAATAGCATGCTCTGTAGTTAACAAACTTACATGATTGACATATATAATTCCAGATGAGCTTTCTTGACGGCCCGATTTCGGCGCGTTTTACGATTTTTTTTTCTAAATAAACGCGTAACATTTCTCTGTAAGGGTTACTGAAGGTATACTTAAAAATATTTTTCATCAATACTTAAAGCCGTCAAGAGACATTCGAACAACAATAGATACTTTAGCTCACATACGTTTCGGAAAGAGTCTTTCGTTTTTCAAGATTGGGATGAGAAAGCATTCTTAAATACCTGTAATATTTCGCGCAGTCAAAAAAAAGTTTTCGATAATTTTCTTGTTATTAAATTTGTAGAAATGAAATCAACTCTTAAGCTCCTTGAAATTACCCATAACTGAAATGGACTTTAAAAGTAGGTTGTCTCCTACTACATTGCCAATTGTTGGTTTAACAAATGTTAGGCTTAAAGGGGCGATGCAACAATTATTGTACTTTGCGCAAATACCGCTTAGAACGGATCCCTGACGTTAATTACCTATGAAACTCGCGTTCGTTTTTCACCCCACGCAATAGAGTCCCAGAAAAAAAAATGAAGAAAAACGAGCAACGTTCACACCCTCAGCTCGCATCCAGAACAAGCGGCCACGTGATCTGGAGCCGATTACATGCGCGAATGTTGATCATAGCCACGCGCTGGGGTTGGCAAAGCACAGGACACGCGCTGAGTTCCAGACATTGTTATGGCTCGGCTATTGTCGTCGTTGCAGCGACTGGACACGGGCCACTACCCGAATGCTTCTTGAGCTAGCCATTATTACGAGCCCAAATCAAGTGCCCACGCAATGCTCGGGTCCAATCTATGAACCGCATTCAAATATCGTCATTCATTGGGGTGTACTACGATCCCCCCGTTACGTCATCGAATTTTGCAAAGGAGAGATTGAATGAAAACGATCGCTTTTGTCCTTGAAATTCCACCGCACAAAACGAGTTTCTTGGCCAGTGGCGTTGCGTGTGACGATCCTTGAGTCCCACTAGAGCCAGTAAGCTCGTGTAAAGTGAAAAACATTCCAATTGAATATCGTTGCACCGGTCCTTTAAAGGGGCCATGAAACGAATTTTGGGCTGGGATGAATGATTTTAAATGGGGACTTTACTAATCGCATATATTTTAGTTGGCCAAGAGAAAGAGGGTAGAAAGTCAAAAGCCAGCTTTTCGGTACGAACATTTGAAAATATGGCGGACTATTTTGTACCTTCTTTCCTTCGAAAGCTCTCCGCCTTTTCACTATGATACATCCGCGGTTCCCAAAGCGCGCCAGCGGTGCCAACCACTGACGCATTGGACACGAGAACTGCGTCACTCGGACGTGTGCGCTCGTCAACAATCAATCCGTGGACGAATATTTGGATCCGCGTTCGTGGCCAATGAGTACCCTGACGGAACTTATCGCCACTGGGGAACGACAAGTTGTATGGTGTGCATAAAAAGCACGGTGGAAGCTAGGAGTCATCGCACCGGTGGCGAAAAATGTCATGACAACGTGATTTCACAATTCGCATTTGAGTTGAGGATTAAAGCTAAGGAAGAAGTAGGAAAATCGTTTCATGACCCCTTTAAGTATTCTTGCGATCAATACAGTTGTACACCCTCAGTAGTTCATGGGGGCATTATGCTTCTCCGCGATGTTCTCGGAACATCAATAATCACTTTTTGTTTTATCAGTTTAGCCAATTAAGAGCCACCGAGCCGACAGGAGCCTCCGAATACAAATGAAGGTCTATTTGCCACTGAAAATGCGTTAATACCAATCGTTATTCTCGTTGTTTTATTGTTTTTTTTCACGTTTGTGGTTTAGCCATTGGCGACAAGATGTTTAGTGGTAGGGCCACCTCGCGGAAGCTTAGCGCTAAGTAATCGCTTCTATGTCAATTGATAGCTCTTAATTTACTTTAAAAACGTGGCTCACGTGTTTAAAAACTTTTTTTTACGGCATTATTTTTATTTAAACTTAGTTTGAAAAGATGCAATCTTTAAAAATGTTCAAAAACAGGCCTGCTGCTTTACTGTTTGCGCCGCGTGCGTCACGGTCTTTTTGGTTATTTTTTTGTTGAATCTGTGGACACTAAGTCCACTCTAGAAAAATTGTTTTCTAGGACCTGCTGTCATATTGGATGCGTACGCGGGCGCTGTTGTGTGGCGTGGCACGTCAATCACACGTTTTGTCTAAAGTGGGGCTTGCCACGA
The DNA here is from genome assembly GCA_013358835.2 of Ixodes persulcatus. Classification (NCBI taxonomy): domain Eukaryota; kingdom Metazoa; phylum Arthropoda; class Arachnida; order Ixodida; family Ixodidae; genus Ixodes; species Ixodes persulcatus. The sequence continues at coordinate 7,692 of JABSTQ010006811.1, forward strand.
CGCTTCCGTCCTGCATGATTCGACAGTTCCTGGCCCTTGTTGACCAAGTCTAAGTATTTTTTTAACTGACCTTTTTTAATTAAATGTGTAGCAAAGGAGTGTGCGGAATCGCGACTTCTGTTCGAAAAAAAAAGTTGAAATTCCCATAACTTTTTAAATCGCCTAGCTTGGCCCGCCAAACTAGGGCAATTAGTTTTTTTTTCTCAATTTTTGCGAAGTGTGAATTATAAATTTATAATTTCTCACTCAGAAGCGCACCGCACATTCAGCACAAATATTATTTCGTTCCGCAAAAACAAAGATACACGTAGGCGTAATCTATAAGAGGTGATTACTCATTTTGAACGCGACGGCGTTAAGGAGCTCGTGTGTCGTGTCGCAGAAAAGCCGGCGTCGGCGTCGGTGGGTCGAGAAAATCTTGATTGGTCGATAGGATCATGACGTCACATCCACATGACCTCGCGCGAGAATTTCAAACAACCCACAACGCTCACGTGAAACGTGACGTCACGCGTGGAATGAAGGTGACTAAAACATGACATGTATGGCGAATTAAAGGTCGCCGCATGTCTCAAATGATTTCACTTCAAAAAAGTTTCTTGAAAAAATTCTAGGCGGGATTCGAATTGACGACCCTGAAACGCTACTGACTAGGCCACGCAGACTTTTTTTTTTCTTTTTTCTTTATTGTAGTCCACGCAGACACGCTTGCAGGGCTTTCGCATTCCACTCTTAAAGGCAAAGCTTAAGCGTCATTTTGTAATTTCGTGGTGTTTCGATCGAAGTATCACCGACTCACTTAATGCTACAGGTGTCGATAGTGGAGGTGGTTTTGTACGACTTGCATCGAACGGGCGCCGAATAAATAGGCATTTGGCTGAAACGACTCTGGGAGTCAGCCACCGCCTCTTCCTGCCGTTGGTTTGAGGAAACCTGTGTACTGGTTTGCAGAAGGCAAAATAGAAAACAGCGTGGAAGTAATATGAGACCAGCACGAGCGAACAGATTCTTATTAACGGGTTGCACGGAGTTTTTACGTCACACGAAATAGGTTTTCGAGTTGGATTTGCGCGTTTGCAGCTTGATGAGCTATTCTTCAGTTTGTTTTCGGTCTCGATAGGTAAAAACATCCTACCATGTTCCTTTACTGAGGTAAACTGATGGATGTTCTACGTTTATTTTTCAGGGCTTTAGTACTGGTGTAAAGAATGGTATATCGCTATCCCGGAGCTTCAACACATCAGTACAAAAAGTGTTTGCTTAGCACGGCTCTGAATGACACGTCTTCAAGCTATGATAAAATGTCAAGCCGCAAAAATCGCTTAACAAATACAAAAAAAAAAATAAAACGCGTTAAACAGGCGTGGAACACGTGAATAACCTATGAAGCGAGCTGACCTGCCGAGGAATCTGCTGCGTCGTGTGATCTCTCTCTTACCCGTAACGTCACAAACGATGATGATGATAACTAGAGAAGCGCCTCCTGTAGTTCGCGCACATATAAGAAAACAAAGATAAGCGAAAATCACACCAAAATAGATTTAAAAGAAAAATAGAGTTCCTGCCTTTCTTTAGAAAACGAACCACGCGTAAATATTATATGGGTACGGAAATCGCGAATGTACTTTTTAAAGGGCCATATTTTTCATTCTTACGAAATACATTCGCACGTAATAACAAAAACAAAACCGTGACAGATTTTTTTTTCCAGTTTCAGTGTTTTGCGATTAAGGCTGTATTAAGGCTGAAGGGACCTACTTGTGTTCCAGCTTTAATCAGTCTCAGATTCCCCTCATCGTTTTCGAAAGAACCACGGTTATGCGGCACCAAGCCTCATCTCCGCGAGCACAGCAGCGATCGATCGCTCATTCATATTCCTCTCTTTTCCTCTTTTTCTCTCTCTCTTTCTCTCACTTCCTCTTTTTTTATCTCTCTCTTTCTTTCGCTTCCTCTTTCACCGGACACATTTTGGGAACCAAATTGAAAGCAACCCGCTTCCCTTTTTACCCTTCCCAATAAAATACCGGTTTATCTAGGTGGTCACAAGTCCCATGACTGGATCTAAAGTCGGCCGGACAAATCGGCACCTACATTTAGCAATCTCTTATTTTTACCAAACGTGTCGTTTTGTGGTAACCTTTACCTCGTGATACATGATGGTGAAAACAGGCTCAGAAAACGCGGACCACGATGAAGAATAAACACGACAGGATGCTGTATACAGCTTTGTCCCGTCGTATTTTTTTTTTGTTTTGTTTTTTCTCATTGTAGTCCGCGTTTTCTGAGCTGTTTTCCTCATGATGTATAACGTCAGCCAACTGGCCCAGTAGGCTGACCTTTTCACCTTGTGAAATCTCAAGTCGTTTCTCCTTTCCCGCGTAAAATGAGGCCAAGTAGCTTGCCACGGTCGATGGCGAACGTGGTCCCAAGCGACCTAGGTCTTGAGGGCTGTACTTGTGGCGACATCTAATGGTAGGCCCAGCGAGCAGATTACACACTTGGTTCAAAGCAGACTACCTTGTCATTTGTTCACGACGCTTGCCAAGTAAACTGATTGTGCAAAGTGTATAATCTGCACACGTTTGGTATAATACTTTTTCTTTTGCAAAACGCAGACGACGAAGTTAATACGTGTATATTTGTTTGTTTCAGTTAAGCTTTGATCAATACAAATCCTTTTGTGCATTACAATTTACAAACCTGCTTCTGTAGACGCTCTTTGCAAGCTCGCCCAACCGCGAGAAAACGTTTTTTGTAGAAGAAAAGACATTTTATTTTTGCTATTATATCTCTGGGTTTCATCTGCTCCTTTTCGCCGACTGAATCAGAGCCACGTGATAGGTTCTCCGGCTCCCGATTGGCTGCGAAAAGAGCGCAGCCTTGATCCGCGGTCCAAATTTCAAAAGCCGGGACGAAGCGTAGATGCGAATGCGAAGTTCTCGCGCCGGCTGTATAGTAATTACGCGTCCCTCGTCCGCCCTATTCAAAAAGGGCGGCGCCACTGTCGCGACCGCGGAGGAGAGAGGTGTCCATTGTGCTCGGTTATCAATGGCGGACGGATTACAGGCGAAAACCGCCTTTGAAACTGCAAGTTCGCCGCACCCGGTGCCTCGTACTCCCGCGCAACTAGCGTCCGGAGTTTCTATATAGCCCTGTTTCACCTTTACGATGCACCGCAGCGGCCGCTGTACGGACTAGCCAATCCAACGCCGCGTGAGGGTCACGTGACCTTCTGGATGAGCGCAGCGACGCGTGGTGCATTGCACTCGGAGAGTTGGATTGGCTAGGATTGGATCGTTAGCGTCCGTTGCGATCCGTCGTGAGCTCGAACGGAGTGTTTTCTGCGTCTTTTGATGAAGCAGACGACGCTAGTGGGGAAAACAAGGTGAATCCCATTATCCTGCGAGACAATGTCTGCCGCGTCCGTGTATGTTTTGTGTGGGGCGCAGTAGAGGTCTTCGGACAACGGGTGCTATCCGAAACTTTTAATATGACGCTTCCTTTTTTTTTTTTTATGGGGAATGTGGTAAAAGATTGTTTCTGCACACCGATGAGTTTGGTTGTCTATGTTCGGAAATAAAGGTAGCTCCGTTTTCCTTTTCTTTCATGTAAACTTGGCGTCTTTTTTTTTTTATTGCTGATTTTTTTTTGCCTGGTGATTTGTTTTGAGCGCGGCTTTGTGATGTGTTTAATATTCCAAAACCTCAACCAGGCTCACATGCTTAAAAAAAAAATGTGTGTGAACTCATTTTCCAGCAGAAAACAAAGGCATCCCATCAAGGCCCCAGATTAAATTGTGTGGAAGCGTGCTTTTGTTTATGCATGGTTCTCTATGAGGCCCGTGGTGATTCCATCTATGCATGGTTCTCTATGAGGCCCGTGGTGATTCCATCTGTCCACAGTGCGTGCGCAGACAAAGCAACCACACTAACGGCAGAGAGCACGGGCAAGGGTACAGAGCACGAGCTCTTTGAGCAGTCGATTCTAGTGCGAGAGCCCTGCACGGCTTTGGCCTCACGTGCGTAGCATTCGTATTTGCTCCGCGTAACTGTAAAACAAAGCGTAGTTCTGCTTTTCACCGCATGAGCCGTGCCGATCGAATCTCGAGGCGAATACACACCGACCCAATTCTCTGGCTTAACACCACTGAGGCGGCGCTACTGTTGTCACTGCGCATGCGAGGTCACTGCACCTCACGCAGATTTGTGGGCAAACGGAGGCTTGTTTTTGTAAAGAGCCTGTTGGTCTATATAAAAAAAAAGACCAGCGATTGACAAAGCTCAGAATACGATTAGGTCTGAAAACAAATGACATGTACGCATCAGTTTTGCGCAATTAACACCCCCCCCCCCCCCCCCCCCCCAATTCCGTTCCGACTTCATTCCGAAAAGTTAGTCTCCAACGATGCCATTCCTTTCAGCTCCTAAAAATGGAGGCACTGGGGCACATTCCCATTCCTGGAATGGGTGAACAGTTCCCTACCATTCCCCTAATTTCTAAAGGTAAAAAAATGGCTCTTGACGGGTACATTGGTTTACTGGCAAAAGTAGCATAACGCTGGCGGTATCAAACCGGAAAACAGCTGCAAATATGTGAAAGATCTGTTATTAAAGAACTGATTTCACGAAGCCGAGCGGTGGTCTCACGAAGCGCTTGGCGGCACTTGGTGGCACTACAAATGTCGACCGTGCGATCAAGCGCATATAAAGCCCACAACACACGGAAAAAACAAAATTAAAACTACCGAGTTTCTTCTCGAAACGGACCGAATGTCCTCCACTATATACATGGCCAGAGTATTTGTTGGATAATTTCTAGTGCTTTTAGAGCTTAATGACGTGACACTCTTCGGGAAATAAGCTGGCGGCTCTGTATGTCATAGAACCTTGAGGCAGTTATGGCACTTTTGACTCTGGCCGCGCCTCTGGAGCGAGGAGGCCCTGAGTGGCAACTCCGCAACACAGACGCGCGGGAATTGTGCGCGAGTGAAACGTTAATAAGCTCCCTTCCACAAGTGCAAAAGATGGGCAAGAGATGGCTCTGGCGAGCAACGTACGACGATGGCAATAGGTGGTGCGAACCGCCGCCCGATTAAAAGTGTTCAACCGTACGCAAAAAAGTCCGTGTTCTATATGCGTTCGACGGCACCGCCTGACGCCTCCAGCGTTGAAGATTTTTCTACTACACCTTTTCCACAAGGGCGCAGCCATCTTGAATGTCGTCCTTCTGGAATGCGTTAAAACATTGTTTTGATCTCTCTACGCCGCTGGAAGGTGTTCACAAAAAATGCGTGATTGTTACACATTCTTTTTTTTATTCATCTATATTTTCTCGCACATTCCTCGTTGAAATGTCTTACTATTTTTTCGTACCACATACTAGATGCGGAACCCACCTGACCGAGAACAAAAGGAAACTGAAAAAGTCTATACTGGCATGTAAACAACGGTAGCGCCACCTAGTTAATACTGAAAATCTATTTTGGCCAAGAACAAAACCTATTAAAATTTTCTTCCCTTTATCATGATAGAGCACGTTCTAGATTCAGTGAGTATGATCCCAGTAAACAGGCTGCAATGTACAGTTACCCGTTTCTTTCTTTCTTTATTTTTATTTTTTATGAACGCACATAATTGTAAATGCTTCGAAATTCGTAAAAACTTACACATCAGAATGCAAGAGCTAACAGAAATCGCAATTACTTCGTACCCATGCATTACTGCCGCCCCCTAAGATCGGAGAGTGGCCAGTGCTGGCAATCTTGCTGACGAACAGCAACTGATAAAAGGAGTGGCGGGTGTGGTACCGAAAAAGAAATAATAATCGAGACGTAAAAATATTGATTCGTGATGGTCGTAATCGGGGCACGCAAGCGCGACGAAACTCAACATCTGTGCTGACGACGCCTTTTTCTTCTGAACGTTTATAGGGTGATTTCAGATAAGATCGAACAGGGAGTGGCTGGTCGACCTTTTAATTTGCTTCATAATTTTATATGTTATTTCCCGATGTCTGAAATAAACAAAATCATAATTATTTTACCCAGAAAAAAAATTGTGGGACGCAAAAAATCGTACATCACGTAGAGGTGGAAAGTCACATTTGCTTGCGTAGCCGGAGGGGTCAACTTTTGTGATTAATAACTGAAGTTATACTTCTTAGGTGCATTTGATAATTTTTTAGTACATTCTATATGCACTCAGCAATACGAAAAAAATATTGTTATTGTTTAATACGTTTCAAAAAATATAAAAAAACAATAATTTCGGTTGCTTGACCGTTTTACCCCAAATTTGCAGGCCTGTATCTTAGAAAATAAATTAGTCAGAAACGTCATATTTTAATTCAATACTCTACTTTAAATGGAAATAAATTCACTAAAATTCAAATTTATTTAGGCGCGGGTTCGGGAGATTTTGGCAAGCAAAACACAAGACAAACACCAAAATAAAAATATTTTAAGGGAGATTTAAAAAAAAACCCGTCCTCGATTTTTTTTTAAACTCTGACCAGTCATTCTACTCTATTTGGAGGTTAATATTCATTAAAACATGTTGCATTATATTGATGGTGTAATAGATACAGCTCCTCTAAAGAACCTCTTCTCCGTAGCTCAGCACAGGGTGTCCCTGTGGTGCGACGCAGTGATTGCGACTTTTATTTTAAGAGAACAGTACTTTTTTATTATTCATTCGAGTATAGCAAGTAATAGTTTGTCACATCTTTGGCACGTTATAATAAATTGGAGATTAAATAGAATAAATTACACATCATATACAACACAGTTCTGCCTTCATAGGTTTCAAAATGGACAAATTTTGACGCAAACATTTTCTGACGGTGTGCACTTAGAGTTTGTTCCAAGGGGACCCGACAGTCCGTGCCACTTGCAAGTCACAGGTCGAAGCTTCTGACGTTTTGCATAGCCACACATGCCACGACTGAATACCTGGAAAGGCGCGCACATCCCACCCACTCTTCTTTTTCCGTTCCCGGAATTCAACAACCTCATTTTTGTCCAAAAGTGTGAATTCACTCCTTTTAGTTTTGCGAAAGACGTTCACCATGCATTTTGCAGACTGAATGGCCTTTCCTGGGAGCTGTCTCAAGCTGTGAAGCGTTGCTTGGTGTTTGACGAGTCCTCCAACTCCGTCACACGCGTTTTTTCCGTGCCCAGTGGCTGAAAATAACCATTCAGCTTTGGGAAAAACATTTTTTTGGAATTCATGAAGTTGGAAGCGATTCTTGAAGTGACTGGCGGCACCGTCATTTACATTAGTCAAATGAGAGTACACAGCAAGGTTGTCATCGACCCACTCTCTCACTTTTTGTAGAGCCAGACAGGCATGAGCGGAGTCATGATGCAAGTCGTCACTGATGACGGCAAACCTGTATGTCGACTTTCTAGTCGTCACCACACACGTAAATATTGAGACCTGCTTTTTTCCAGTGGTGCGCTTGAATCTCGTCAGGAAGGATAACAGTCCGGTTCTCAGCAAAGTCGAAGTGGAAGACAATGCTACCACGCTGCGCGCACTGCTTTTCTTCATAGATGGCTTTGCCTTGCGTCTGTCTGATATGGTTGTGAATGATCCACCTTGAGACCGACACACGAAGCTCTTCCACAAAAGTGACGGGATCTAATGTCTTTTTCACGAGCTCGCCTGACTCCCATGCTGCCAAAACTCTCTTCTTCCTCGGAAATGTTGAGTTTTTCGAGTGTGAGAGACTGGCCTTTGGGACAGTGATCACATTCGCCTAAAAGGCACTGGCGCGATGGCGGGTTGCAAATGAATGCCGAGTTCGATTCCGCTGCGTCAAGTTGTGAGTCAGAAGCGTTTTGTACAGAGGCGACACAGAGGTTATAGTTTGCGCAGTACACACAAACGCACTTTTATATACACGAAACGCTTCTCTGATTGACCGTGTCACAAAGCGTTTTGGCTTGAGCGTTTTCTCGCCATCGAGCACAACGGAAATGACGTCCTTCTGATTGGGACTCTGCCTAGAACACTCTAACTCGTCTTTCATGTAGTACTCAATCGCTGCAGATATGTTTTCAGGGCTCACCTTACATACTACATGCCGCGGTCCTCCCTCAGCTTCCGGGACCTATTAATGATGTAGATCGATGCCTCTGGGATGATTTTCTGGACTTCATTTCTTGTCAAGGTTGATGGCAGGACTCAGGAGGATCAGCAATTGCCCGGGGAGAGGCTGTGGTCGCAAAGGCACGGCGGATGTTGTCCGCCCACTCGGTGCATGTGGAGCTCTTTTGCTCCGACGACCCCGATGCCACGTTTTCATCGTACGCAAGACGCATCCTGGAGCGCAAATTCTCAGTCAGAACCTGCTCCAACTCCGTCTGTTTCCTCTTTACATAGGCAGGCCTGTTTCGACTTCTTACTTCACTTGGTTGTCTTAGTGGCGACACAAACGTTGAACGTACGCTGCGCTTGAGGTCTTCCATGGCCTCCTCAGGAGGCATAAAGCTGTCAACGCCCAACTCTGAGCTTCGCAAAGTTATTTGCTTGGTGAAATGCGTAAAGCAATTGTAGCAAAGGTAGTCCAGCTTGCTCACTTCCATGGAGCTGCCAGACGGGAGAATTCGCTTTAAACAGAACTGCGAAAATTTCGCTGCATCGGGATATTCTTTTTGTGCTTTGCAAGGTAATCTGCGCAAAACACTCGCTCGGAGCTGTGTTGTCGCCATAACAAGCTCATTATGAATAAAAAGTTAACACGAAGTAAAGGAACGAAATTGCGGGTTGAAACTGTGGCTGAGCTGGAGTAACGCAGGTTAGTGACAAGTTGAAACAGGGAGGCTCTTTCATTCGAAGCACACAGTTATACACAGAAGTCCACATATGATTCCCTCAACCAAGCTCCAATCATCGCATAGAAAGAAAGAGAGAAAGTCTCCGGGCAAAGGAAATACACAGCGGCGAAACTATTCAGGGTCGAATGCAGATATCTATGTTTCCTGCTGAAAGGCGTCTTTGAGTCCCACCGTCACTCGTATCGGTTCCCCAAAAGAAACGCCGCCTTTTCGCTATCTAACACTGCTTCCCACTGCTTCCTTTTACTTTGAGGGTTTGTCCACATCCAAGCAGATCCCAATCAGCGCCGTCCAACTTGGCGGCAACGTTTATTGTTTCCCAACATTTTGGTAGACCCCAGATGGAGGACGAAAAGGGCAACACACAACGATCACCAACTCAGAGTGGGCACGGCAAAACCATGAGAGCCATGTGGCTAACGAGGATGCCGTTCTTCTTTCTACAGGTTTTCCTACTACCAACTACGCCTGATCCGGCCGATGGCGGCTGCGCTTTTGTTGACTGCGTGTGTCCTCGTCACGATGAATCGGCAACGGTCTGTTAGCACAAGTTTGTTTCTACCAACGTGACTACAGCGGCACCACTTATCTCCGAGGGGTTTGGCATCACGGGACCTGTGACGTCATCTGCAGCATCTACTACAAGAGACACTCCCCAACAATATTTCTTCAGTGGGCACGGTGAAACCATGAGGAGTAGGAGGAAAACTTTATTCAAAAGCTCAGGTCCGAGCCGTCTTAATCGTCCACACTGGAGGAGGAATCGTCTTCTACAACTTGGGTTAGTGTTCTTCGTTGCGGAGGGTCTAGGATCTCCCGCACATGAAGAAGTAGGAGAGGCCAGAGCTCGTTTTGTAGGTCAGGAGGAGGAGCGGCCCAGTTTACCCAGGAGTAGGAGAGATGGGCAGGGAAGTTCAGTCAGTCCTCAAAAACGCGAAAAAGTTAAAAGGGTCTAACGTGTTCATTCAGAATAACTATTCACAGAGCGTGCAACATGAAAGAAAAAAGTTGTGGGAAAGTGCCAAACACGATAAGGCTAACGGTAAGAGGGTCCTTCTGGTTCACGATAAGCTCCGAATTAATGATGACTCGTATATCTGGGACGAGGCTGCAAATGAAGTGCTTTCCTCTGCGTCGCCAGCTCATTCGAAGGATTGACGGGCAGTCCATAAGCTGTAAACAAACAACTGCGGTTTGTAAATGTCAATGCTCGTAGCATTAGTAACAAAATAGATAAGCTCATTTTATTGAACTAGGATCCTCACGTGACGATAATCACAGAAACCTGGCTTACCGGTGAAATCAATGATAACCAAGTAATCCCGTCATCGCACAAAATATTTAGAAGAGATCGTTCATCGCGGGGCGTTGCAATCGTGCTCATATCATCAATTGACGCTGTTTTACTAGATCAGATAGATGATCACGAAAGTTTGTTTCTTAGAGTGAATGTGTGCGGTTCCAGTGTCATTTTGTGTGCTGTGTATAGGCCCCCCAAGTTCACCCGCTGACTTTTTACTAAGGCTGTATGATCATTTACTACGATTTCAAAATAACAATGGCATCCTCTCTGGCGACTTTAATCTTTTTCTCGAATATATCCACTGAAAATGCTACAATAATTTGTGACATAATGTTTGCATGTGATATATCACAAATTGTAACAGAGTTTACACGTGTCCAGGGCTTAATTCGCTTTTAGACTTAATTTTTGTAACCAATGTCTTTTCTGACTGCCATGTTAGTGTTGAAGATGGTGTGTCGGATCACAAGTTACTATACTTTTGCTGCTCTTTGGTAGCGCTTCCAGCCAATAAAAGACCCACAGTGACGACTGTCAAAGATTTCAGTCGTTCTGATGATGACAGTGTTCTTCAATATTTAGATTCGGCGATTGCTGACTTCCAAATAAATGATTCCGATGTATCGGTTCTTTGGCAAAGATTTAAGCTTATGTGCTCCTTTTGCTTAGACAACTTCATTCCTAATAAACAATGGTCACCAAAACTAACCAATCCGTAGATTGATAGAAACATCATTCATCTCAAACGTAGACTAAAAAAAAATGAGAAAAAGAAAATGTAATCCCGAAAGGGTACGTGAGTTACAGACTGAGTTAACCAGTAGGGTTGCACAGGCTAAAGAAAGCTACTTTGTAAATTATTTGTCAGTTTTTCTGAGGGAGGACCCTGAAAAATTTTGGAGATACCCATGGGCCAACAAGAATAACCCTGTTGAAAAAAAATTATGATAAATGACAGTCTTGTTTCAGATAAAAAAGGTATTGCTCAGCATTTCAACTCTTATTTTCAGTCAGTTTTCGGAGAAAAAGACGAGTATGAATGTCGCGGTTCTTTGCCACCCATGAATGCTGTTTTTATTTCCTATCAAGGTGTTTTGTCAATGTTGTTAACCCTAAAAACGAAGTCTGGCGTAGGCCCCGATAAGATTCCAAATATTTTTCTTCGACGGTACGCAGAGACACTGGCACGTTTTTTGACAATAATATTTCAAACTTCGTTTATCACCAGTGTGCTTCCGAATGGCTGGCTCTTAGCACGTGTCGTCCCTGTATTCAAGAAAGGAGACCCATTATCGCTAACAAACTATAGTCCCATGTCTCTCACATGTACAGTTGCAAACTCATGGAGCATATTATTTCAAACTTCATTTCTTCCTTCTTGGAGGATCACAACATTTTATCGCCCTTCCAACATGGTTTCAGAAAGGGGTTTTCCGCCACAACTCGGCTTTTAACCACGGTCCACGACTTCGCCACTAGTCTCGATAAATCTGGTCAGGTAGACGTAATTGCCTTTGACAAGGTCCCTCATGGAAAATTAGTATTTAAATTAGAAAATATTGGTCTTCCGATTCCTTTTGTTAAATGGATTAAATCATACCTACAAGGGCGTAAATATATCGTTGATATTGGTGGGGAATTTTCAAATGGGTTGCGGTGTATCTTCGGGTGTACCCCATGGCAGCGTTCTGGGGCCCTTGTTATTTCTAATATACATTAATGATATTGTTTCAGTCATCGATGAAAGTGTAAGCATTATGCGGATGATTGTGTTCTGTTCAAGTATAGAACAAGCTCATCCGACCAGTATGCATTAAACTCTTCACTTTCAAAAATTGCAGATTGGTGTGCCGAATGGCAAATGAAATTAAATTCAGAAAAAACTGTTTTATTACGGGTTACCAACAAAAATATTCCACTTGATTTTATTTACGATGTCTGTAGCTCCCTGTGCGCGAAGTTTCAGAGTATAAGTATCTTGGACTGACGATTTCTAAGACTATCATGGGATACACACATCGATAACACCTGCTCATCCGCATTCCGTAAACTTGGTTTCCTCAGGCGCAAACTAATGAAAACACCATCTAGTGTCAGACTTTTAGCTTATAACACTATTGTGCGATCGAAACTTGAATACGCCAGCCTTGTCTGGGATCCCTTCACAAAAAAGAAAATTTCGAAGCTGGAAATGGTTCAAAGGCGCGCGGTTAGATTCATCTATGGAAAATTTAAAAGATTAGACTCTCCATCACACCTTATGAAAACAAATGGCATAGCTACACTTGATCTGCGTAGGAAGCTCTCCAGACTAAAATTTTTATTTCGTATGGTACAAAACAATGTACGGCTTGGCACACATAATCACCTCATCCCGTTAATGACACGACCTACGAGGCACCATAATCAATATTCATTAACACCAATTTTTGCACGCACTAATCGTTTCAAATTTTCGTTCTTTCCCCGCACCATCTCGGAATGGAACTCTCTTCCTTCTAGCGTTTTTTAGGCTGCCGATTTTTGTGATGCCATTGATAGTTATTTTTCTTAGATGTGATTACTTTTTCTGTATAAAAACCTTGCATGTTAGTATTTTGCACGTCACTCTCTTGTATTGTATTTATTGATATATGCCTCGAATATGTATATCGATGCGTTTTATTTTTGGTTTCAAAAGTGCTTATTTGTATTTTACTTGTTCTTTCCACTCCTGCTTGGGCTAGTCTTTGGCCTGCAGTATGTTCTAAATAAAATAAAAAAGAAAGATTGTTGTCTCTTCCAGTTTATTAGGAAGCCCCAACCACCGACCTTCGGACGCCCGATAGATAGCCTCCCCCCCTCCTTTGCTGGCTCTCCACGTGCCAAAACGCCCATCAATAAGCAAGCCGGCCAACCCCTTTCCCTCCCCCGTCCCCAAAACAGTTTTCCGGCCGACACAGACAGCCTAAACTCCTTCCCCACCTCCCAACCTGCCCTTCGAAGAAAATACCGACACCTGATATCTGGCGATAATTCACCCTCTCTGTGACAACAACACAAGTTTGTATGCTTTAGTTGTTTTTTTTTTTCTTCACTTTACGCTTTTTTACACTTTACGGCACGGAAGAAAAACAAAAAGAAAAAACGAAAAGTTTAACCAAATTGACATCTAAGCAAACACATGTTGAACTTCCTGCATCCACAAAGCCAAGCAACACCCCACATAATACCCGCCAAAGAGTGGATGAATAGAACCCATATATAAACGTCGAAAATATTTTTTTTTTTCTTTTCACAATATAACAAGTTGCAATCATTGCGTCGCAACACAGGGACACCCCGTGCCGAGCTTCGGATAAGGGGCCCGGTAGAGAAGCTGTATCCATTACACCATCAATATGAAGCAACATGTTTTTTAGGGGCGAAGCTCCTTAGGGTCTAGCTAATTGTCCGGCGTCCGTGCTTACATCGATTGCCATCCCATCTGTCTTAAAGAAAAAAAAAAAATGTTTGCGCAGTCGACAGGATTCGAACCTGTGCGGCCACGACTGCGGGACGAGTAGGGGGCTCTGAGATGTGGTAGTAACTCGAGAGCTGGGGATGTCATGGATGTAACGTTGCATGTAGCCGCTCAACGTCTATACAGGAGAGGCGCTGCGGTCAATTGCGTATATAATCGCGTTAAACTTTGCATGCATTGGCTCAACGTTTATAGACGAGAAGGCGCTGCGGTTAAATGCTCAAATGCGTATATAACCACGTTCCATAGCACACATTTTCTTTCTGCCATGGACCGTTGACTTAAGCGGTGGAGATGCGTTCCCACGGCTTCTAGCGGATCCAAGCTGATCCGCTAGAAGAACCACTGGCTCTGCATTTCACCGACCATAAAGCAGTAATAATGAAGCCGAAACGCAACCCGGAACTATGCACTAACTTCGAGCAATAAAAAAAAAATCAGCACCATCAGCACTACCTATGAACAAAATCAGTATCATCAGCACCACCAGAGCTTCGCCCCAATCAATATCATTCACCACGTGGAGATGCGGACATTTTTTTTAATGAATATTAACCGCCAAATAGAGTAGAATGACTGGGTAGAGTTTAAAAAAAGATAGTGAAAGGTTTTTGTTTTTTTTAAGTCGCCCTTAGAAATATTTTTATTTTGGTGCTTGTCTCGTGTTTGCTTGCCAAAATCTCCCTAACCCACGCATATACAGATTTGAATTTTAGTGAATTTACTTCCATTTAGTAGCGTATTGAATTAAAATATGACGTTTCTGACTAAATTATTTCCTAATATACAGACCTGCAAAGTTGGGGGAAAACGGTCAGCCGAAATTGATGTTTTTTATTTATTTTTTAAAACATATCAAACAATAACAATATTTTTTTTTCGTATTGATAAGTACATATAAATTGTACTAAAACATTATGAAACTCATCTAAGAAGTATAACTTCAGTTATTAATCACCAAAGTTGATTCCTCCGGCTATGCAAGCAAAAGCGACTTTGCACCTCTACGTGATGTACGATTTTTTGCGTCCCACAATTTTTTTTCTGGGTGAAAACAATTCTAATTTTTTTTGGGGGGACATCGGGAAATGACATATAAAATTATGAAGCAAATTAAAAAGGTCGACCAGCCACCACCTGTTTGATCTTATCTGAAATGCCCTTTCCGCTCTTACGGAACATCCACATTAACTCGTCAAAAGCAGATTGATAAGCGGAGTAACCGAATGCTTTGCGTGCTAAGTTCCTCTTTAGTGTGGCTGCGAATGAAGCTGGAGCTATGGGAAAAGGCTGCATGATTTGAGCGTATTCGCCTCGAGATCGAACCGTGTCGCCACCGTGCGGCCGAAATTGGAAACATGCATAAGCGGGCGTAGCGCAGCAGGGTAACGCCAACCGTAGCGCCCCCAATCGGCGGCTAGCGGTGAATGCCAAAAAGGTTCCAACTCTTGCACGGTGGACGTATCGGGTATAGAAGAAAGCGGGTGTTTTGTAATATCTGGGCCTTTCATCGTGTGAAAACTATTTTTAATATCATAGGTAAGCACTCAGCACTTGTTATGGTCTGAGCGAGCGAAGAAGTCTTGTTTTGAGCCCAAATCACCTTACGGTAGCAGACGACGCAGCGGGCTCTGCGGAGAGTAGGCGGCAGCTCTGCGGTTCTACCGCCAACTTTTCGAGGAGTTTCCCCAGTTTTCAAAGGAAACCGTGTCAGTACAAAGGCGGGTTTATTCGGAATGTCGACGATCCTTTTTATTAGCGCGTTTTTTTACTCTTCATTTCTAATAGATTCGTTGGGTGCTGTCGAGCGGATTCGGTTATTGTTGAAGTGCAGGTCGTGTTGATAGCACAAATTGTCAAAGCACCTTGCTACAGCTACCAGTATGTTAAGGTGTTCCTACGGTAGAACATAATTCTATTTTACTTGCAATCCGAAGTGAGAAGTAGGCAAAAATGACGTCGTAACATCGTCGACATCGGTCATAACGTTAATTACGATCGTGTCCTCGCCGAATTTCGACGGGAGGAATTGTACGAAACTTCTTAGCGCTACTGAGGGCTGCTTGCTGCTTGGCGACATCTCTTGAACCAGTTCCATAGGCTCCTGAAAAGATATACGTAATGCGTGCCTTAGTTGGATTAATTACCCACCAACTCGCGGCATATCACTGAATACCGAGTCTTATTCAATGAAATTAACTTGTATTAATTAATAAATTACCTGCGAGTCCACTGACGGGCAGACTGGGGAACTTGCCGTCGCCTCCATGAGCAACTAAATGAAATTACATAGATTTTTAACAATATCAACACTACAATTTCAAATGGCAGATAATATTCGGTGCGTACGTGTGCATATTCAGTATTTAGACAGCAAGAGGGTTGGCCAGTCACTGAAATGAAGTGAAGGGTCTCCGCATTCGATGAACAATATATCCAGTGCAGGATGACTGCTAGTCAGAAGTCTGTAACGTGCATCACGCAGTAGTGATACACGAAAGCGTGCCGGTACGATGCTCATCCAGATCGAAACAAGAAGAGGTGGGGATTGAGCACGGCTTCTGCAGCGCGAACTTTCGTTCCCTTGTGCTCCAAGCTAAGACGCGCTAATGAAGTCACAGATGCAGAATAACACAAGCGTATAGTCAATGCGTGACAAGCAACGGGGTTTCGTATGTGCGCGTAGGAAACATGACACAGTAATCAGACGAGACAATTTCACGGCGAGTTAGCGGCAAGCCTGTACAGTAGCCGTCGATTGACGCGCACGTTTTAAATATTACGCATACAACATACCTTTTTCTCGGTTCCTCGTGAAAGAGGAGCTCTCTGCGGCGGCCTCTTCGGCTAGTGGGCAAAGATCGAAGGCACGGCATCTCGTGCTAGCTTACGTTTGCCGTCGTTCCGGCGCCCAGAAAACTGATCCTCGGCAAAATGATCCTACGAACATCGCAGTTTGTGTTTATTCAGTTCTTCAAACTGTAGCGTGAATTATCGCAATAATATAACTTACCTCGCACAGCCGAATACGAGAAGTGGGAGTGAATTCCTTTCTGCTGATCCGCGTCAGCCACATAAGTCGTCGTTTGCGATTTCTCTCGCCATCCGGGATACGAAACAGCTGTTTGCTAGCCTCATGCCGGTTACTACACCCAAAAGCGCAGCACCCAGGCATCTGGGTCCCTTTCAGCCGCTCCAAATGCTGCGAAAAAACGACAGCCTATACAACAACAATGCTCCCGCCGCGAAGACCAGTGTTGCCACAGCTCCCCCAAAAAATAGAAGTATATTTCAGCTTGAAAAATCAGCAAAAATCAGTCGATTTCTAAATTTCGGTAGTCTGTTTTTTCTATTATCTTGTTTGTGCTGTACGGTTATTGCATTGATTATTTGCACAGCACATGTGAAAATGCCACAAAAAACAAAAGGGAGCAGTGAAAAAAAGTAGAAACTTTCCTGCAATATCCGGAAGTCAGTTGCCGCGCGACTATTACAGGATTACCAGAAATCGCTTAGCCTTTATCGCTTAGTGGTCTGCTCAATCAAGTAGTTTCACAGTTCTTGTTCTTTGAGTGTAAAATTTGTTGCCGGAATTTTTCTTTAAAGTCCCCATATCCCGAGGTGTTTTAAAGAGAAGGGCCCTCCAATGATTTTTTGACTGGTCGAAAACTTGCGCTGAGATAGACCTCAGGCAACGTAGTAACATGGAGAAATAATCGTGGTGGCAAACTCGCATTATTTCGGAATTTATAAGCAAATTAAAATCGCTCAAACCGCGATGCATACGGCACGGCATGGAAGGCGCGAAGCGAGGATGGCCGACCATGCCGTCGCTCTGTAGTGACTCTAGCTTTGACAAGCCTTCCTCCCCCTTTCCCATTTTGTACACCAATCCACACGCGTTTGGTTTAACACTACCCCTTGCATTGTGTTGTCACCTGTGCGCATACACTATTGGCTCTCACATTTCCCCCTCATTTCCTTTTACAACGCCTACACACACACACACACATACACACACACACACACGCACACGCACGCGCATGAAATGATCTGCCGAAGTGCGCCGAAATTACTCGAGGGCGTGCCTGGAGCAAATAGTAGTAGCTTTGGACCGCGTGTAGGCAAGAAGGAGAACACTCAGTAGATTCTGTGGTATTACCACTGAATCAGCAGAATTCTGAAAAAAAAATCAGTAGATCTACTGATAAATCAGTAGGAGTGGCACCACTGGCGAAGACAGGAACCTTTTGCGAAAGCGCGGGAAAAGTTTGCCCACGTGATCGCCGGCAGACTCGAACATCAATCAATGCCCGTGACAAAAGCGCCCAGTGCGCATACACTATTGGCTCCCCCTTTCCCCCCAGCCTCTATCACAACGTTTCTCTCCCTCGCAATGGCGCTACTCTGGCCCCTACAACGCCTACAACGCCTACAACGCCTACAACAACGCCTACAACGCTTACAACGCCTATAACAACGCCTACAACAACGCCTACAACGCCTACAACGCCTACAACAACGCCTACAACAACGACGACAACGCCTATAACAACGACGACAACGCCTACAACAACAACAACAACAATGCCCACAACAACAACAACAACAACGCCTACAACAACAACAACGACGACAACGCCTACAACAACAACAACGCTATACAACAACGCCTACAACGCCTACAACAACGCCTACAACGCCTACAACAACGCCTACAACGCCTACAACGCCTACAACGCCTACAACAACGCCTACAACAACGACGACAACGCCTACAACAACGACGACAACGCCTACAACAACAACAACAACAACGCCTACAACAACAACAACAACAACAACAACAACAACAACAACGCCTACAACAACAGCAACGACGACAACGCCTACAACAACAACAACGCCTACAACAACAACAACAACAACAACGACAACTTGTCGTTCTCGATGGCCTTGTCCACCATCTCGAAAAGGTTTTTGATGGTGGTGGGCATGTTATTGAAGCCCCTGGGGTCTATGGCGTCGTAGATGGCACCCGCCATGCCGATCACAAACATCATCACGCGCCCACCGCGTTGGCCGTGGCCGCGTCGGTGGCCACCGACTTTGCGATGCTCAGAGCCATACCCTGCGCCATCCTGACGAGTATGGTCGTGCCGACCCAGGCGCCTATCTTCTTTGCTCCGAACTTGGTGGAGATCTTTTGGATGACGGCCCGACTCATGTGGACGGTCATCTTGGACGCCACGTACTTGCTGATTTTTACGACGAGGCGCTTGACTCTGACTCGAGTCATGTCGAAGGCAATGTCCCGCGAGGGAGATGGGGAGGGCTGTGTAAGGGATGCTCATCGCGTTTTCGAATTGTTCTTCCCGTCTTTTCTGTAGCATATTGTTTTGGTATCCAAAAACTATCTCATGACTTTGTACACGGCGGTGCAGAACAATTCCAGAGACCGTCAAGGGGTTTTTACCCCACGGTGTGGTCGACACTTCTTCGGTGGACGACTACGGAAGAGACATTTTCGTAAACATATTGAAGAAGCACGTTTCCGAGAGGTCTCCCAACGTCTTTAAGATCATGTGCCAAGTCGGCGTCGTCTTGGCGCTGAGCACGGTCACTTACTTTGCCATAAACGACTTGATCAGCGAAATTCGCAAGACGCATCGCCGCCGATGCGACGACGAGAAGGAATAAAAAAAGATGTATTACGTCCAACGCAGGGGGACCTTCGCAATCGTTCTCAACATTGCGACTACGGTCGCCTTTGGACTTTCTTCTTATTTTGCCCTGCAAACGGTGATGGATGCTCAGTTTAAAAAGAAAAAGCCAAAGGAAGAAGGGTCCGTGGAGGGAGTAGAAAAGCAAAAGGAAGCATAGTAAAAAAAACTATGGTCGATTTTCCCGATTGGACAAACTTATGACAATCGTCGACGTTTCAGGTTTTCTGTAAATTAGGCACGGCAGTCCTCTTGTCTACGTTAGCGATTTATGCCATAACGGACGCCGTGAACGAATCTCAAGTTCTATTTACAAAAATCAGAAACGATGGTATTAACAGCGGCGGCGGCGAGAAGAGGACCGACATTTAGACGCATCGCCGAGCGAGAAGAAATGGTCGCCCAGATCGTTTCCAACGAGCAGCTCACTTCGTTCGAGCGAGCCGAACTAATAGACGCTCTCTATTGTAAAAGAAAACAGGATGCCGTCATTAAAAAAAGATCCAACTTTACTTTAAGAGCCGTGCTTTTTATCGGACTACTCGCAGTCAGCATTTATTATTTCGTGCACAGACGCGTCTTTGAAAACGTTTTGAACAAGTACATTCCGTACTTGACAAAAATAAATAAATAAATATGAACGTCGCCAAAATAACAGACTGCTCCCAAGCCATCAATTCCACCAGTCGCAATGACGACGACGATGAAGTAGTAGTAGTAGGAGATCCAGAGGGATACATATACGATGAGTACAGCGACATTTACGACAGCGACGACTTGGACGAAGAAGAGATTGATAAAGTCTTGAGGGATTACGAGTTGGAAAAGCATGGCATGGACGAAGACCGTCGGAGACGCCAAGCAAAAAGAGGAGTGGGGGTGGAAGGAGAGTACGGAACGACGACTCCCTGCTTCACGACTTCCAAAGAGGTGGAAGACGTCATAACCAAGGACAGGTCCCTGGCCGACACTTTGATTTTGAGAGACGACGACGTCATCGAAGCCTTGGAAAGCGTTCTCACCCTTCCGTCCAACTATAGTATGGAACACTTTGAAAAGAGTTACAACGCCTTCCACGAATTCCTGCGACAGTTTACAAATTACAACATGAGCCGCGACAGCATAGTCCGTTGTCTTTCGACGACGGAGTGTCTGGTCGACAGGTTCCGGGGAGGACTCCTTGGCTTCCGAGACTCCTTTTACAGCATGATCCCTTCGATCATGTACAGGTGTATGAACATGGACGATAGCGTCTACCAAGTGCGAAGACTCCGGACTTTCTCTGCCAGGGGCAACGTGATCGTGGACGTCAGACTCTATCCCTTCGACAACATTTACGAAACGACCGGTGTCGCATACGTCTCCGAAAACGACTTGGACTCGCGGTGGGCCCATAGAATCGCGGCCAATCTGTTTCCCGAAAAAGAATAAGGAGGAGGAGGAGGAAGCCCGAGGCACGGTGAAGTTTGCGGCGGACCCAAATACGACCCTAGAGTCTGTACGGAGTCTTTAATCAGACGAGTGCGTGCTCAAAGACAGGCGGATCCTCTGTCTATTATAAAATAAATATTAAATGGAGAAGGGAATCTTTGGCCCGTTACAAATCTCGACGGCGAAACTCTCCGATTGCGTCCACACGCCCGACATTAGCATAGATCACTCGTCGGCCTTCGTAGACGATGACGACGACGATCTCTTGCGCGGAGACGAGTCCTTCGACCCATGCAGCCTGGGGCCCAATTCGGGCGTCGCGTCGGTGGTGGCGGCGTCGTCAAACTCGGCTTCTACCTCGAACTCGCAAGTCAAGGTGCTCAACAACTGTTCGCTGGTCGACATGCTGACGGAGTCGTTGAAGGTGGACACAAACTACGACGAGGACGCGGTCGCCGTGGAGAGGAAATCACTGGTGACCTGTCTGGAAACAATGTACAGAGAAAAGTACTCCTTCATGGGCATGGTCTCGCTCCTGTCCACTTGCAAGGCGCTCGTGGACCGACTCCGAGTCAAGACGATGGTCAGGGACGTGTTTTTCAGCATGCTGCCGCACGTCGTGTACCGCGCCCTAAACATGGACCCGACGATAGACGGCTGCCGCCGCATGCGAACCTACAGCTGCAGGGGCAACGTGATCATCGACACGCGCCTCTACCCTTACGACAACATCACGGAAACCACCGGCGTGGCTTACATTTCGGAAGAAGACTTGGACTACCGGTTCGCAAACAGAGTCAACGTGATCTACGCCAGTAAATACATGGACGATTACAAGAAACCCATCATGAAAACGTGCGTTAAGAAGATTAAGGACTTTAAGATCGCTACCAAGAGCGGTCTCGTCAGCACCGACAACAACACGACCGAAGAAACGGCGAGAAGCATGGCCGAGAAGAGGCGCAAGCGACTCGCCACGGTGGACATGAACTACAGAATCGACTTTAAACACAGGAAATAAAACCGCCTTTTCTCGCGTCCGAAGCTCGTAATGGATTCCAAGATGTTCGCTAGGATACTGGATAAAGTCATGGCGGACGTCATCGCGAAAGAAAGTTCCAAGTGCGAATGTAACATCGACGCCAACGACGTCCAGTGGCTCGAAAACTGCAATTAGAAAATGACTCATAAAATTATGTCTTAAGTTTGTTAATAGCCTTCTCATTACACAAGCAATAGTGTTCTATAGAGGCCGCCAGTCGGGTAATTAATGGCAATATTAAAAGTGTCCCAACGCAAACTCCCTTTTTGAAACAAAACACCGCGCTTACATAATCACTAATCATATAATTAATCAGTTTTAAAACTTGCGCCATTTTGCCACCTTCACGAATTTCTCGAAGGCTTGATTTGCACGGGGCGCGAAGTCTCAGCAGCCAAGCATTGCGTAAATATTTCTGAGGTCTGACTTGAGAAACAAATGTATAATGTGCTTGTTTTATGTTTTCTTCTAAATGTATTACACTCTTAACAAAATGGGAACATACCCAACGGGAGGGCAGTTTCTCGACCAAAGTTTCGGCTTGTTTTATATGTGCTCCATCCTATTTTAAATCATGTTTTATTCATTCATATCGTCAAATTTTCTGGCCCAGCTAGGCGTACTAATGATTAAGTGGGGTGATTAACACAAAAAATAGAGCCGTCTTGGAGTTTCCGAGAAAGTGTATATTTTCATGACTCGATAGGGTTAGGCCCAGAGCTGGCAGTAATGTAATTACTGTAATGCAATTACAGTAATTCAATTACTTTTTCTAGTAATTAGTGATCTAATTCAATTACTTTTTCTAGTAATTAGTGATCTAATTCATTACTTTTTGTAGCAGGTAATTTAGTAATGTAATGAATTACTCCAGCGACGGTAATTGTAATTAAATTACCTAATTACTTTTTCGCACCAGGCATATTTTTTGTGTCCACATTACACAAGAGCGCTTTTCTTTTTTTTTTTACTTTTTCTTTTTCCTCTACTCCTTTCCAAAAAACGCTCTTTGGCCGCCGCTATGTTGCTGATGCTAATGCGGCTGGTGCGACTCTCGCGCCCGCTATCAGCTATACTTCGTCTCACCCTAGCATGGACTAACCGCAAAGGCTGGGCTAGCGCGAGCGGCCAGAATTGACTGCCTTGACTAGAGCACTTGCTGCACGAGCGCTCGTGCATCCGCCGCGGCTTTATTCAAAGCGACTAGCTCGCGCTTTTAGCACGCGCGGCTAACAATAGTCCATACTGAGGTGAGACGAAGTATAGACATTTTCTGCCACTCTCTGAAACTGTGAAAACCCGCTCAGCGCGATTCTCTACCTATGTTTTGCGGTTTTGCATTCGACGTTTTCTGGCCCCTCTTGAAAGTTTCCGCTTACTTTTTCTGATGCATGCTGCGTACCCTCTCTGTGTTATCTTCCACTGTGAGAAATAGGGCTGGTGAGTGCCTGCCATTCGAGCTTTTCTGCTCGACATTCTCGGGAAACGAAGGTGGGGAAGTAGGTCGAACTAAGGCCCCTGGTGGAACGGCCCTCGACGCGATTTTGCGAACAATGACAATCGTTCTCCCCCCTCTCAGAGATAATCCGCGTAGGGTCCTCAGTCATCTCCAAAACTAGTTGTCCGGGTTGGGGTGGGAAACGGATCAGTCGCGTGCGTTCCTCTGTCCATCGGTAAACATGTTATTTGTGAGCGTGAAAAATGCATGCCTTTCGGCTATCTTCTGTTGTAAATTATTTTCGACAGCTAAACGCGTTGTCGTTTGACACGCGGCTAATCGAACGGTGCCGTCAAAACGTACCGTAAAAAAAAACAAAACAACAATAACTAACATTCCAGTCGCATTTGTTCTGTCGCGCGCGTACCCGACAAAAATAGTTTACTGCTTTTTTTCAAATGTGGTACAATGCTTCCCAATGTCCTCGGGAAAATACATGCACCATGAAACACAAAATGCAGTGGGAAAACACGAGAATTTAGCCGTCAGCAGTGTTTGAAACTGCGCCTACACAGGCTGCGCCTATCGAAATCACAGTCCACTCGGTTAGGGTTAGCAGGCACGCCGGTGAGAGTCTTGCCTCAAACCCAGTGACTGGGCTCAAAAACGGTTTGTTGCCCCTGGGGTCGAGTGTTTCTTGGAGGTGTATAGTCTGAGCGTCTCCGTATAGTCTGAGCGTCTCTGTATAGTCTGAGCGTCTCAGCATGGCAAGGGACACGTTGTCCTGCAAGAGGGGATCTCTCTCCGACGAAAATTTTGAAGCGCAGCTGCTCCTGAGATGCAACAGAAAGTTCTAGCTGTGTGCCATGAACTGTTTAAATAATGTAAATAAAGTTATCTGTAAAAGGATGTTATCAATAGCTCCTTTATATTTAAAAGTATACAAAAGTAATGCGAAAGTAATGTCATTACTTTTAAAAGTAATTTGTAATGGTAATTAATTACTTTCTGGCTGTGGTAATTTGTAATGTAATTTAATTACATTTCAGCAATTTTCAGCAAAGTAATTAGTAATGTAATTTAATTACAAAATATGAGTAATTTGGCCAGCTCTGGTTAGGCCGAATCTGACAGCCTAATTCTTTCACTTGACCTTTAATTATATATCAATTACAGCACCAAATCAGGATATGGAAGACTTCACATACCGACCTGACGGTTCCGTAAGTGCTCCTTTCATTGTTAAAAAGAAAAGGAAAACAGCATTTAACATATTTTCAGAGCATGATTTCAAGTAAATAAGGAATGTAAACTAGCATTTCCTGGACCATGGCTGGCAGCATTCAAAATGATATTTAATATAAACGTACCAGGTACCTTATTATGCTGTTCCTGTTTGCAATGTAGCCAGTACTGTCTCAGCAGAGTTAGTCAATATTGGCCCTGATCTTCCTTGCGAACTTCACAGTTTTTAAATTTCTTGAATGCGCACGGCTCGTTGTGCATGTAATGTTATCAATGTGATGTTTTTCTGACGTTCGTTCGTTATAGAGGTAATACCAAGAAAAGCCCCCGTGACGTCGAGGTTTCGTTAGTTTAATTACTGTCTCTGGAGCGACGCAGGATCTTTCGGACCCTTGGTACTACTAGAGGCAGGCACGTAGCCAGGATTTTGTTTCGGGAATTGGGGCGGTTTCAAATTTTCAATTTCCGCATCCGTCTCCCCCACTGCCGCCTCCTCCCCCCTCGGTACACCAAACGTTTTTGATGCACCAAAAGTATTTTAAGACTTTTTTTTTTTAAGGCTATTTCGAACGAACGTCACCCCTTGTTTCGAAAATAATGAAATCAGAGCCGGAAACTGCCAGTGACTCTGCCGCTCGAAGGGGTCGGCGTGGTCGCCGTGGTGGCCGAGGGCCGAGGCGCCGACGCCGCCGAGGTTGGCCGATGCGCTGCGGAGGTGGAAAGAGCGTACGAACGACGACAGTGACGACAGGGCGGCGATGAAAAACCAAGGCGTCGGCACTCGGTTGTTTGACGGGCGGAAAATTCAAATTTGGCTTTCTTATTTTTTTTTGTTTTTTGTTTTTGTTAAGATTAAGTAGTATTCGATTTTCAGATTTTGAGGGTGATATCAAGGCACCATTTTTGGTCGTATGAGCCATTGTCCGTTTGTCAGTGTCCGTTTAACGCGCCTATTTTCTTTTCCT
This sequence comes from Ixodes persulcatus, assembly GCA_013358835.2. NCBI lineage: Eukaryota > Metazoa > Arthropoda > Arachnida > Ixodida > Ixodidae > Ixodes > Ixodes persulcatus. The sequence continues at coordinate 33,180 of JABSTQ010006811.1, forward strand.
GCAGCAGTCCTGACTGTCTCCTCGGTTTTCTTTTTCAAGTTAGTAGTGCAAGACGCATGATTTGAGTCATCAATAACTTGTGCGTGTAACTTCAGTGCTGTTGAAATGTGAAGACTTCTTATTTTGTTTCTGGCAGCTACACCTCCAGAGGGGAATTGTCATAAGCAAGGTGCAGGCGGACAAAATAATGGCCAACAAAAAGCCGACAATTGTGGCCAAAGATACGGCACAGGCCATTTGGACTGAAGCAGGGTTGGCAAGCCGTAGCGTAAAAGGGGTTCTGGCACCCAAAAAAAGGGGGCTGGGAGAAAAAGCGAAGCCAGCACTAACCCCTGAAAAAATTGAGGTGGCCGCAGGTGATGATACGCAAAAAAAGAAAATGAACGATTTTAAACATTCTGCATTTTTCGCCCAGCGACAGTGTCCCACTGGGGCAAGTCAAAGAGGGTCGACGTGGGAGCTGTGCTTCAGAACCTCAACTCGGCACTTACAGAGAAATCCAGGACAGCATAAAGGCTGAAAGGAGATTGATGAGCAGCAATGCTGACCAGAATGCCCCAGCTGCACCATGATTTTTTTTTTTTTTGAGAATTGAAGATTTTAAAGTTATGAATATTTCTTGTAACTACTTACTGCCAATTGTGCCGGCAGAGGCCATTTTCCTTGTTTATACCACGCGAGATGGATCGACGGCTGTTTGAAGGGATCGTATAAATCGGTTTATTTGCAGATTTAAGTTTAATTTAGCACATAAATGTAATAACATGGTGCATTTGTTCAAAACAATTGTGGAAAGAATTGCTTGCTTCAAAGAAATACAAACTTTTTTTTTTCTTAACGTTGGGTGTAAACAACTTTTCTTTTACCACTAACATATTTATTTTGGCTAAGTGAAGGTGATAGTGTTCAAATACATTCTATTTTTTTATGTTAATTCCACTTGTTTTAAGTCGTAATAAACGCCAGACTGGCCCGGAATCCCATTTTATGAATTCGCGAGAAAAAAGGCTTAACGAGAAATCGTTAATAGAGAAAAAAGAATGTTTTTTTTTCTCTTTTGACTCAGAGAAGCTCGCATTTTCATACTTTCTAATAATTAATGCACCCTCTTAGGGGGCTTCTGTAACGAACTTTGGCACAATATGTTAAGAAACCGAGTCATCGCAGTTCCTTCAAGCAGCCATCGACCCTTCTGACTCACCTTGTAACATCATTATTTCGCATCAATAAATAATAAACCAGAGTTTTATTAAGCTTACTGTTTGTCAAAGTCCTCATTACTGAATCCAGCTGCAGCTGAAACCAGTTGCAACTGGGACCACTTGCAACTGGGACCAGCCGCACTGGGACCCATTGTAACTGGGACCAATTCCCCACTGGGACCAACTGAAACTGGGACCAATCGCCAACTGGGACCAACTGCAACTGGGACCAATAGCCAACTGGGACCAACTGCAACTGGGAATTGTTCCATAAACCAGTTGCAATTGGGATCAACTAGTCCCAGTTGGAAATTTTCGCTTGGGATGTGAATTAACTGTTTTCTCTTTTCCGTACTCGGTGCTATGCAAAATCGCACAGATGTTACGGTAGTGTTGTGTGGCTGCGTTTTGCACGCTGACTCGCTATTGCATTCGCTGTGCACAATCGTGTTTCCGATCGATATGATAGATTTACTTTGATACAGTGTTAATTATATTTTCCTGGTTTAAACTGGTCCGTCCCTGATCTGAGCCCAAATTCAAATTCGAGAGTGCAGACAGACTTAGCGTCGTAACAGCCGTAATGCCCAGGAAGAAATTAGTACCATGAAAGAAAAACAAGAGAATACGGCTTGGTGTTATAGAAGTAATAAGTGTACGAAGGATGCCATCGTACTTTTTTTTTTTTTCTTGTTGAACGCTCCGCATCGCTGGGAAACGCTCAAGGTACCAGCGAAGACAACGGGCTGGCGTGAAATTTCCATCGAGCGGAAATCGAGCGTCACTTTCGTCATGCGCTTTCATTTCGATATGGCGCAAAATGCGCGCGAAATAGTAACAGGTAAGGCGCTCCCAATCCAGTCATCGACAGCATGGCGCGAGGAAGAAGAGTTCAAGAAAACGTCTTGTTACGTCGAGTTACTGCAACTTATACTTACAAATTTTTGTGTATTGTAGTAGAACGGTGAACAGCTGCTCTGGGGATGTAGATAGACAAGTTGTGATGCTTATTTAATTATTCATTTTAGATATTCATCTGACATGTTGCGGCTAGCGCTACAAGCGCGCCTTTTGATATATTTGATTGCAATCTGTAGCACGTATAAAACTCCAGAAAAGAATTAGAACATAAAAAATTCGGATTTCCCTAAAATAAAAAAAAAAATCATCCTGCAATTTTTTTTTCCTTTTTTTTAATTTTCGCACGTTGTTTGGCGTAGCTTTTTTAGCCTGAGCAAAAGGTTTGATACTATATAGCGAAGTCCATGTTGTCCTTCTTTTAATATTTCTAATAATTATTACGCAATTTTTGCGGGTCGTCGGTGTTTGCTTCTACTAGAAGTACCTTTAAGCCGGAGTCACAATGCTTATACATTATACATAAAGCAGTCTGCAGATATCAGTCACCACGATATCCATGGTTCAAATGCCGCGTGCCAAGTGTCTCTTTGTACTCGATGCCGTGCGGCATTCGAAGCTCAGATATCGTGGTGACTCGAGTTTGAATCTGTTTGCAGCCTGTCTTTTGTATGATGTACAAGCAGTGTGACCCCGGCTTTGGGGGAAAACATGACGTTGAGGTACAACCACCTCGCAATAATTTCCCCATTTTTTGTTTTTATAAACTTCTTGATAATTGTAGGTACTGATTGAAAAGGTGGGGCTTTATCTTGTAAACGTCTAGTTTTTGGCACATGTAGCACAGACCACCGTATCCCGTAATGCACTTTGTGATGTAACTAACTTGATATGCAAACAAACAATGGAATCCCAAGAACAAGAGCTCTGGTTTGTTTATAAATTCCAACCTTGATCCAATCTGGTTTATTCGGTATTCCAACCTCGTATATTTACAGATTCCAAGCCTTGATTTTTAAGGTTAGACGTGCAGTACTTTGTGATGCAATATGCCTTGAAGCAGTTTCTTTCGATACGCTACCCTGTCTGTCATAGTCATGCCTATGTTGACCAAGAACGGCCGTACAAACTTCTCTATAACAATCCTAGAATGTTTGTCTCATAGTCATTTTTTATTTTTGTGTTCAAACAAATGTCTTCTTACTTAACCTTCCTTGTGTAATACCCGGACACGGGTTCTCAAGGTAAATAAATGAAATGAAATGAAATGAAAAATCTCTTGAAGTGAAATAAAAAAACATTAACTTCGTGCAGAAAAAAAAATATTTCCCTGAGTAGAAACAACCATGCTGTGGGGTCAACTTCCATGGCCTCGTCTTCATGACAGGGCCAATCGGTGGAGTCAACGTCCATGGCTGCATCTTCATTCCGGGGCCAATCGGTGGGGTCAACGTCCATGACCACGTCTTCATGACAGGGCCAAGTGGTGGGGTCAACGTCCATGGCCCTGTCTTCTTGCCAAGGACAACCGGTGGGGTCAACATCCATGACCTCGTCTTCATGACAGGGCCAATTGGTGGGGTCAACATCCATGGCCTCGGCTTCATGACAGGGCCAATTGGTGGGGTCAACGTCCATGGCCGCATCTTCATTCTGGGTCCCATTGGTGGGGTGAACGTCCATGGCCGCATCTTCATTTCGGGGCCAATCGGTGGAGTCAACTTCCATGGCGTCGTCTTCATGACAGGGCCAATTGGTGGGGTCAACGTCCATGGCCGCATCTTCATTGTGGGTCCCATTGGTGGGGTGAACGTCCATGGCCGCATCTTTATTTCGGGGCCAATCGGTGGAGTCAACTTCCATGGCGTCGTCTTCATGACAGGGCCAATTGGTGGGGGCAACGTCCACGGCCGCATCTTCATTCCGGGGCCAATCGGTGGGATCGATTCCCATGACCGCATCTTCATTCTGGGTCCAATTGGTGGGGTGAACGTCCCTGGCTGCATCTTCGTTCCGGGGCCAATCGGTGGGGTCAACATCCATGGCCTCGTCTTTATGACAGGGCCAATCGGTAGGGTCAACGTTCATGGCTTCTTGTTGTGGTTTTCTTGTGGTTGCGGTTTTTTGTTGTAGTTTTCTTCTGGTTGTGGTTTTCTTGTGGTTGAGGTTTTCTTTTGGTTTCGGTTTTTTGTTGCAGTTTTCTTGTGCTTGTGGTATTCGTTCCTGTTGTGGTTTTCTTGAGGTTTCCGTTGTTGTGCTTTTCTTGTGGTATTCGTACTAGCGATTTTCTTGTCGTTGCGGTTTTTTTTTCGTTGTTGTAGTTTCCTTGTGGTTGTGGTTTTCGATCTTTTTGGGATTTCCTTGTGGTTCTCCTACTTGTGATTTTCTTGTAGTGTTCGTCGTTTGTGTGGTTTTATTTTAGGCATACCTTACATGTCTCATCGTTCAGTCGACCTTCTTGGTTCTTGAACGAAAACACGTTGGCGACACGAAAATTCCGGAAACGTATACGTATGAAAGATGTGTTGTGTTGTTTTATTCTTTCTTCATCCTTGACCTGAACCAACATGCTCTTCTCCCAAGCATACGTATGCGTTACATCTGCGAATTTGAATATTCCTAAAAAAAATAAAGACGTTCTGCTCGTATCTCTCGGCTGGCGTCGAACCAGCGACCTTCCGCTCTGTAGTCCGACGCGATACCCCTCCGCCACGGAGGAGGGATACGGCCGCTTCCGTAAATCATGCATCTGTCTTTAAGAGGGCGCGGTACCTTTGTTTATTCGCCCGTTTCGGACACCAGATGTCGCGCGGCTCGTGACGTGGGTGAACGCGCGACTTCTAGATGTCGCCAGTGTCGAAGTGTGAAAAGGCCCGCGTTATCCCCTGCGTGAAAGAGGTCCCCGAATCGTGTCGTGTTTTTATTTATTTTATTTATTTACACAAATACCTGCTGCGCCGTTAGGCATTATGCAGCGTGGAACAAAAGAAAAACGCATTCAAAAAAACATTTTCAGTAACACAATCGACAATCATCCAGTACAACATTTTCACTCGACCACTCTTCTCTGCAGTCTGTCATAAAATACGTCGTTATTGATAACAGCTATCAGTTCTTCCGGAAGGGCATTCCACTCCCGGGCGGTTTGAACAAAAAATGAATAACAAAAACAGTCAGTACGATAACGATACTCTGCCGCAGTCTTAGAATGATTCCGCCTTGAAGATACATGGTGTGGTTCGAGAATGTAAAGACCCTTTTCAATGCCTGTTTCCCCGTGATATATACTGTGAACAAATTTTAACCGCAAACACTTTCTCCGAAGTCTAAGAAGGTCCCAACCCAGTCTGTTCTTCATTTCTGTACAGCTCGAGTACGGACTATAATCGCCTGTGACAAACCTTAATGCCTGATTTTGAATTCACTCTAACTTATTCGCGAGGTAACACTGAGGCGGATCCCAGATAACACAGGCATACTCCAAGATTGGTCTGATAAAAGAAAAATATAATGTTTGTCTTACGCTACGAGATGTATTCTTAAAATTCCTCCGAATAAAAAATAACATCTTACTTGCCTTTGCTACAATATTATCGATGTGGTCATTTTATTTGAGATTATTCGAAAAATTAACTCCCAAATACCTGTGTTTATCTACCCGCTCAAGTTCATAGTTTTTTATCTTATATGTAGCCATGCTAACAATAGATCGAGTAAAACACATGTATTTGCACTTTTTTATATTCAAGCCCATTTCCCAATGATCGCACCAGCGTTCTATCATACCTAAATCTTTTTGCCTCATACAGACGTCTGCGTCATTTTCTATAACTCTGTATAATACACAATCATCCGCAAATAGCTTGATGTTTGACTGTATCCCTTCGCAAATGTCGTTAATAAATATAAGAAATAACAAAGGTTCCAGTACACTTTCCTGTGGCACCCCCGAGGTTACAAGTACAGGTGATTTTTGACCATTTAGTACAACACTTTGTTCTCGCTGAGATCAGTAAACAGCAACCCAATTTATAATATTTTCATTAATTCCTATTAATGTAAGCTTCTTCAATAACAAATGATGTGGCAACGTGTCAAACGCCTTACAGAAATCCAAGATTATACAATCTACTCGTTTTTTGTTGTCAATGGCGTTTGAAAGGTAAAGTGTAAATTCAGCTAGCTGAGTTACACACGAATAACACCGACGGAAACCATGTTGGGAAGGAGAGAAAAAATTTCTGGAACTTAAGAAGTTATATATTGAGCTATATAATATATTCTCTAAGAGTTTGCACGCAGCACATGTCAGAGACACGGGGCGGTAGTTTTCAACAAGATTTCTTGATCCTGACTTAAAAATTGGAGTTACGTTTGCTTTTTTCCAATCGTCGGGAATTATGCCAGTTGTTAGGGATTCAGTAAAAATTATATGTAGGTATCTTGAAATTTCCTCTCTACAATTGTGAAAAATTACCGGCGAGAGCTCATCTGGTCCATATGCCTTTGAAGTATCTAGGTCTCTTAGAAGTGCTATAATCCCGTCCATTCCTATTATCACTTCTGGCATAACAGTTCTTGCTATTCTATCAGGCACAGAAGGAATACCTCCAAGAGCACGGGGTGAAAAAGACTGATTTAAGTATGTGTTAAAAGATTCCGCTTTTTCAATATCGCTGTTCACTAAGTTGCCATCCTTCAATAAACCAGGAATTGAAGTATCCTCTTTTTTATTTGCCTTAACGAATTTCCAGAATTCAGTAGGATCATTTCTTAATTTGTTTTCAAAAGACTCGTAGAAAATTAGTTTGCGTTCTTGGATATCCTTTTAAGATTTGCGGTTATTTCCTCAAGTTTTTGTTCTAAGATATCGGACGGATTTGTTCTATATTTTTTGTAAACCCGACTTTTACGTTTTATTTGCTTTCGAATTGTAGCATTTATCCATGGTTTATGTTTATTATTTTTCCTAATAATCCTGAATGGTATGTAAAAATCAGCGAGCACCTTAATTTTATGCTTAAAAGTTTTTCATAATTCTTTAACGTCGCACTCTTTACTGAGATCGGAAAAGTAAGGGAAATATACCGAGAGCTCTAACGAAATACTTTCATAATTACCCTGTCCGTACATCATTACTTTGCGTGGAGGCTTTGACACCGTATTTATTTCGTTCAATGGTAATTCACATCCAACTGCATTGTGATCACTTATACCAGGAATTATGGAGACATTTGAAATAATACTAGGGTTATCTGTCAGTAACAAATCCAAAATAGAGTTTTTTCTTGTTGGTGAGAGTACGAATTGGTTAAGAGCAAATGAAATAAAGAGGTCATTAAACGATTTATACAAGGTGGAACTGTCATCACAAGTATAAGCAGTGCCTGCCCAATTGATATTGGGAAGATTAAAGTCCCCTCCTACAATAATAGAACTATCAGAGATAGTGGACAGTATTTGACCAAGTTCATCGATATTATTTATTGTTGGGGGACGATAGTAAGTGCCTAATACAAGGGTGCCTCTTTTGTGCAAATGGACTCGACACCAAACAGATTCAGTATCATTTGGCAGCACTTGAAGCTCACTACTTGTCCACCGTGAATCTATCAATAAAAACACCCCACCGCCATGCGCGTTGCGGTCATTACGATAGACTGCAAAGCCCTTAGGAAACACTTCGCTATTAAGCACAGAGTCATCGAGCCACGACTCAGTGCCCATAACTACGCATGGCTGTATTGCCTCTACTAAGCAGAAAAACTCGTCTACTTTATTTTTAAGACTGCGGCAGTTGATCAACAGTACCGTCGGGCGAGTATTTGAAGATATGGATACATTATCAGAAGTTGTATGAGCAAAAGGTCTATGTCATTCTTGTGTTCTTACATGTCTATTATTATGCACGAGGACCGCCTTCTTTTGTTCAGTATCCCAGATATACGCTTCTCCATTCACGATCAGCTTATCGTACGACAAAAAGACTTTATTAGCCTTGTTTAACCTTATTTCTTTTGAAAAATCCCATAACACACGTCTTTTATCGCGTAGTGTTTTGCTAAAATCCTCTGAGAGACTGTAGTTGGTATTTTTAAATTTGAACCCCGCGTGCAATATGCTTTCTTTTTCATTCCACGACACAAAGTTTACAATAATTGGCTTTTTCCCATTCGCTCTATATTGACCAATCCGACATGGCCTTTGAATCGAAATGGGGTTGATGCCCATTTTATCATTACAGAGTTGTAGCACATGGTTCTTCGATTCCTCCCATGTCTCATTGCTCTTCGTATCATCTATGCCGTAAAACACCAAATTGCACCTTCGACTGCGGTTTTCAAGAGCATCAATCTGTGCTTGTAAATTTTTGGTCAATCCCTCAAAACCATCAACACGTTTTTCTAAGTGGTCATTGCTCTTAATCAAGGTGTCCAATTTCTTTTCAAATTCTTCTTGCTTACTTTGAATTCTGGAAAGTTGTGTCGTAACCCTGTTCATGCTAGCAGTTAGGCTCATAAGCATGGATTCCATATTTTCCATCTGTTCAGCCTTCGTAGGGGGGCCTGAATTCAATTCGACATCACCCGCCAGTAATAACAACAATACTAAAAATACCAATTTTCTACAAAACCTACGGTGCACATAAAAGCAATGATACTCATAACGTGTATATGTCACTAGGAAAACGTCTTTGGGTAGAGCCGGCAGGTAAAAACAAACTCTAGGATAATATCCAGAGTAAACAGTACCAACCTGCATGCGAAAAAAGCACGGTGAACTCATGCTGGGATTATTTCCCGGCGGAGGAAGTTTCTCCCGGTGGAGGAAGTTTCTCCCTCCCTCGCGCGCGCTTGGTAAGCCTGGTCAGTCAGCTCAGTGTGCATTGCATCGGACGTCAGTGATAATACGCGCGGTGGCCGAGTCCGGCCTCTGCTCTGTGTGATGCAGTGGGTGGCGCTCGTTTCTGTTCGGAGGTAGGAATAAAAATGTCGGTCCCCTTTTTTACGACGCTCGTTTCTGTAGCTTGGTTTTTTTATCTCAAGTGACTTACAGTACCGCCTCTTCGAAATCGTCCTTTGCGGCGAGCGATTGAGAGCCAGGTTAGCATTTTATTTTGGTCAGCACTACACGTTCAATGAAGACCTCGGGCGGCGATGTAAATATATCTTGCTCCCCAAAGTGTGTCCAAGGTGCGCAGTGACAATTGGAAATGGTATTGAAGGCGCGCGACCGTCGGTTGGGTAAAATACGTGCGTTAGATTCACTTATTCAGTCTAATCATGTTTGCCAACGTATTTTATCTGTTTCGACAAATGACATGGTCGAGCCTATTGATAACCTTAGGTAGACTGAACGTACGGAGTGTCCGGGCTTTAAATACATTTGATTCGTTTATCCCAAGCGAAAATTTTCAACTGGGACCAGTTTGAATCCTAACTGGTTTCAGCTGGTTTCAACTGGAAACAGCTGGTCCCAGTTGGGAATCAATGGGTACCAGTAAGAGTTCAACTGGTCCCAGTTGGACTCCTGTTGGTCCCAGTTGCCTCCCACTTGGGAGTCAATGGGGACCAACAGAAGTCCAACTGGGTCCAACTGGGGGTAACAGGGACCAGTTGGAAGGTCAATTGGTCCCAGTCGGCTCCCAGTTGGGCATCAACTGGTGTCACTATTCCCAATGGGGAAAAAAAAACAATTGCAACCATTTGAGCGACCAATCGGTTGGAGCCACTTGGAGGTCAGCTGGTCTGACCATTCCTAGTTGGAAGTCTTTGGTGCAACCATTCCCAGTTGAGAATGATCACACTGGAATCAGTTAAGTTGCCTGAGCCAGTCATAGTTATGAAGACCAGCTAGGTGTGACCTTTTAGATGCATAAAGGCTAGAGAAATATGAACCGGTTGCTCTTGCCTGTGGAGCCAATGCTAACCGGTCGTGGTTTAGTATGTAAAATAATTGGACGAAGCAGTTTGCTTATTTAATTATATTTAAAGAAGTTATTAAACCGCCTTAATTTTTAAAAGCAGAATTTTTTTAAATAAATAAAATACTCTGTTGTGCAAATGAGAATAGAACACCTTAACGCAGAACAAGTTTGTACGCTTAAAATACCTGATCAACTGAGATCAACTTATCTTTCATATTTTTTTACTTTAAAAGGTTTTCCTCCATGCTCCTCGTGACTCTAAAAAAAAACCAATTTAAGTATAACTGGAATTACGTAATTTGATATAGCAAGCTATGTGGCCAGCTAGAATGTTTTAATTTCAGCTGTAGCTAAAGTAGTGCAGTTGATATATACATATATATATGTGATATATACATCGATAAAGAGAGTGATTGCACAAATAGTGTGAAACCTGCGTCCACAAAGTGCTGTAAATAAGGACAAAGACATGACAAGACAATCGGAAAAATTTATTCATGATCATACTTTTTCAAATATACAGATATTTATCATTTTTCAGGTATATATACAGTGTATACTTAACAAAAATTCACAAAAGTTATGATTTACAATGATACACACAAAATTCATGGTAGATTGACAATATATAAAATGTGCACAACATACCTTCAAAAGAAAGTGCTGTCTGGGAGGTAAAAACAATATCGACCTCAACATACATGTTGAGGCCAATATTGTATACACAGCGTGTTCTTTTATTACTTTTACAAAAACACTCGGGCAATGCTTTTATCACTGCCCAAGTGTTGTGTTCCGTAGTGGATCCGCGCCGCAAGCGATGACACGCCGCCTAGGGTACTTCCTTGGGCGGGCGGGCGGGCGGGGTCCAGGGTGCCACAATGTCTGTATGCGTCAGGATTAAGCATCTTTTGCCCAATACAGCGTCAACACATAGCCGCCGCCGCCGCCGCTGCGTGCGAGGCCCAACTGAGGCAGGGAGCGGTGCATAGGGAGCGGTGTGATGTACGGCGCCGTCATGCCGGCATTTTTTTTCCCGGGCTATTTTGCCGGCTGCCGGCAAAATAGTCTCGTCCGTGAAGAAAACGGCTCGCGTTTTTCTATCTTCCCGTCGGCCATGTTTCACCTCAGTCAACGTATAGTGAATCTCGGCTGTACGTCGGTTGACTACCGATTACTGTGCCAAGATTGTAGATTGTCCCACTGGAGCCTCTTTGGTGTGATTTTATTCTGATGATCGTTACATCTTGTTTTTTTATCTAGGATGCACACTTCTAGACGACCTTCTACACGTTGCACTCCTTGTCGACATGTCGCTGGTGCTTGAGACAAATTGGAAGTCACTGCTTGCTCACTCCTCGGTGCACATATTTCAAGTTCAACATCAGGTGTCCGAAGGAGGCACCGTGCACCCTGGAGTTTGTTCAGAGGTACCTCAACATACTATATTAGAGTGTCGTATTGTGTGTTGTAGTTTCATTCAAAACCAAATTCCATTTTGTTTGTAATATGCCTTTTAATTGTTCACTAAAATTAAGGTTGCAGTGAAACATTGGCCACGAGAGGTGACTCGGCCAACGTGGCCGAAAAATTCGTCGCATAATTTTCTCCATGGATCGTTTTGGATGTTGACACATTTTCTCATGAATAGTAAGTGTTATGCACATGTGTTTCTTCTACTTTTTGTACAGGTACTTCTGTTAGACAAACCCCAGCAAAGGCAGCAAGAGAGTCTTCTGGGGTCACACCAAGGTTAACGGCATTCCTTCTCGAGTCCCGAGTCTTCGCAACAAACTTCACTGAACCTAATGGTACATTTACTTTCCTTAACTTTTCCCTCTGAAATGCGTGTGTGTGTGTGTCTTGTTTGTTTGTAAAAAGGGTAGTACATCAATTAAACACCCGAACATTCCTAAATGGTCCCTGTACCAGACAATGGGGTGTCTTAGGCCTGCTTCAAACAGGGCAATTTCGCCCAGCAACTTGACGTCGCAACACTGGCTGCCCGCGTTCACACGCAGCAACCAACTGCTGCTATTTGCGATCATCATCGTTAAATTTTATTTTTCTTCTACTATTTAGACACACAATTATGCATTATAAACGTGGTTTTATACATTCAATTGTCATTGAGAATACTACTGCATCTTTCTGAAACGGTTGATTTCCAAAAATGATCAATTTCAAACCAGAACCAAGTCTTTAGTTGTCATCATCACCGGCACAGAGTATCAAGTGAAAATTATCAAGTGAAAATATCACGTCCCTGTTTGGCTGCAGCCGCTTCAAACGTCTTCGAATTGCTCCGAGTTGCTCGCTTGTTTTGAGCCGGACCCGATTTCAGCAATTCGTGTCAAGCTAAGGAAAGCTTGGGAACAACCCGCCTGCAGCCTCAAAATTGCTGAGAAAGTTGCCCTGTCTGAAGCAGGCCTTAGGGAACTGAATTCAAGGACCGTGGACCTCTGGGTTAAAGCCCACCTGGAAACATTTTTTTTTCTTTTCTTTTTTGTGCCATATTTATTACATAGATATATACTTTTTTTTAATTTTAACGTGTAGACACGTAATTTACGCACTAATTCACATTTAGAAGCGCGTTTATTCACCCTCTGTGGCTCCCTAGTGCAACAGCTTCTCGGTGAGCTATTGTAAGCTCTGCAAAGGGAGGGGCATCTTCACGCCCTTTGCAAGTTGTAAACCTGTGGTTTACACAGCTCTAGCGGGTCGCACCTCGCTCGCTGACTCCATCACGAAGCATGTGTGCTGCATGAGTCATCCCACACTGTAAGGCCATATACAGTCGGGTCGCAGCACCTGGGACCATTCGTCACTGCACTCGGCTACGGTATGGTGGCATGGTCGGGGCATGAAGCAGGGGTACAACTTGGAAAGGCTGATCTTCGTTACATTTGAAACACATTTTTTGTAACTTTTGTGTTGAGTTATCAGCATTTTAAGGATGAGGAAGCAAGCAGCAGCGACAGCAAGAAAAAATAATTTAAAACCGCTCTCATCGAGAACCTATTCCGAGTGCTAGGAGGCCACAGATTATAATTAAAACGCTTCTAAAGGTGAATTAGCGTATACATTATGTGCTTGTGCCTCAAAAATAGAAAAACAAGTTAAATATAATAAATAAGGGCCAAAACATACATCAGGAGGGCTTAAACTAGAACAAAACAGTCTGTAAGTTCGAAATTTGACACCTCGAACCACTCAACCAGCACCCCAATCTTATTTCCAGGTTATTGATCGAGGCATATGAATCTCTTTCTCAGCTGCCGGCTGCAAGAGGGATTGCTTTATTTTCATTTACTTGACTATTTCCACCAAATCTGACAAGAGACCAAGAATAGAACCTCATTTGTCGGCCGAGGCACTGTGCTTGCATCAAGGTGAACTAGCCTGGCTTGCTAGGCCTATATTTTGTTTCGTTACCTGTGCAGGATTCCGTTGTCGCTCATCAAAAGAAAACTGTGACTAAGTCTGACTTTTTCTGGTGTGCAAGTGTCCTTGGCAGTAAACTCTGCTAAATGAGGCAATATATATATATATATATATATATATATATATATATATATATATATATATATATATATATATACTTTTTGAGCAAAGATCCATTGTTTTAGCATGATGAGCCACACTCTTTGACTAGCCTGAAACAGAGAAAGAGCCTCTTCACTTGGCTCTGTTTTCATCTCTCACATACACTATTTCCTACTTTTTGTGGTCTTGTATCAGGCATTTGTGTCCCTGTTCGGCCAAAGCATCTGTGTTAGACTAATACTGGGTTCTTTCGGATATGTGCAGGTATTCTTCGCAGCAAATGGCTGCCAATCAGGAACACGAGTTTGTTCTCGGCCACCAAGAGCAAGTATTTTCAAGGTGAGCTATTTTCCATCTATATGAGTTCTATGTTCCATTCCTCTTGGATGCCATTTCCTATCTGTAGTGGTCTTGCATTAGTCTTGTTGTCTCTCTTCTGCAAAAAACACCCGAGTTCGACTAAGACCGGGTTCTTTCTGATACATGCATGTCTCGGTGGCAAGCACCAGCCAATCAAGGCCAGAAGTTTGCTCTTTGCCACTCATGGCAAGTGTTTTCAAGGTGAGTGATTGATGCCTATCTGGGTTGTGTGTTTTACTCCTCACAGACATTCTATTTGCTGTCTTTATAGTGGTCTTGTGTCAGGCTTTTACGTGTCTGTCTGGCCAAAGCATCTGCAGGGTGTCTAGCGACCGGGAAAATCGGGAATTGTCAGGGAAATTTGAATTTTCGGGAAAAATCAGGAAATTGTCAGGGATATTGTCAAAAGGTGAGCCCAGTCAGGGAAAATGAACCGGAAACGCCATTGACTGCCCTGAGCAAAGGCTTGAGGACGTGGAGGCAGAAAAGTAGGCAAGAAATTCTGCTTAGAGCGGAGCTCGAGCTCTGCTCACTGCCCACCCGATGTAGAGTGTGCTACCCGATGCAAAGGGAACAGCCGACAAATCCAGTCCAAACATTACATTACATTGGAATGGATTGGATTGGGGGTACGACACTAGGCTAGATCCAGTTAAAGCTACTAGATTTAGTAACAATGGGAATGCCGCAGACCCCGATCCAATCCAAGCCTTAAGCCGAAGTGTCCGAAAGTGTGCAACTGGCGGCCATGCTGTCGTTCGGTCATTGACGTGTGTGGTTGAGCGTCATGTTTTCATCATGTTTCCTGGAGTGGCCTCTTCACTGACAATGTTGGCGGCAAGAAAGTACTCGTTTAATCCGGACTGAACGAACCCGAATATTTTGGAATGTGCAAGTTGCATTAAGCCCGTACTAAATAATCCTCTCCATGCTCAATGCCTTCTGATGTAATGGTCTTATATATTTAACCGCCTCTGCATTGGTCAGAGAATTTCACCTGAAATTGTCAGGGAAAACCTGGAAAAGTCAGGGAATTAAAAAAAAATAATTTGCTAGACACCCTGATTTGTATTAGACAAAAACTGGGTTCTTTCGGACATGTGCAGGTATTCTTGGTAGCAAGTGGTTGCCAATCAGGAACACGAGTTTGTTCTCGGCCACTAAAAGTAATTATTTTCAAGGTGAGCTATTGCCCGCCAATATGAGTTTTGTGTTCCATTCTTTCTGGATGCCATTTCTTATGTGTAGTGGTCTTGCATTAGTCTTGTTTTCTCTCCTGCAAAAAACCCGAGTTCGACTAAGATCGAGTTCTTTTTGATACATGCAGGTCTTGGTGGCAAGCACAAGCCAATCAAGGCCAGAAGTTTGCTCTTTGCCACTCATGGCAAGTGTTTTCAAGGTGAGTGATTGATGCCTATCTGGGTTATGTGTTTTATTCCTCACAGACACTTTATTTCCTGTCTTTATAGTGGTCTTGTGTCAGGCTTTTGTGTCTCAGTCCGGCCAAAGCATCTGTGTTAGACTAAGACTAGGTTCTTTCGGGTATCGTGCAGGTTTTCTTGGCAGCAAGTGGCTGCCAGTCAGGAACACGAGTTTGTTCTCGGCCACCAAGAGCAAGTATTTTCAAGGCGAGCTATTGCTCGCCTATACGAGTTTTGTGTTCCATTCCTCTTGGATGCCATTGTTGTGGTCTTGCATTAGTATTTTGTTCTCACTCTTACGCAAAAACACCCGAGTTCAACTAATACCCAATTCACACGGCAGCATAAAGGTATCTTTGGCACAGGTACCTGTAGTAAAGAGAGCAGGAGATCGTAATTACACGGCGCATAAAGGTCCCTTTCGCTAAGGGAGGTTTTGTGTTAAACAGAGCTCGCCATGCTCCCTTTACAGCTACAGGGAGTAGCCTCGGACCTACAAACTCCAACATAAGAATCACAGATATAGAAATATATCTTGTTTAATGCATTATAACGAATGGAATATATATAAGTAGTAAATTATGAAATGGTTGTGAACACATATGTGATGGAATAATACAGTAACGAGGAACGCATACTCCAACTAGCAGGTAGCAGCGGCGGCACGTGGAAAACAATCTGATGTATACTGCACTGCAAAGTTACACTTAACACATAAAGACGTAAACTACGAGATGATATGAAAGACAGTTAAGAACATGACGTACTTGTGAATGTGAATCATATCATCTCGTAGTTTAAGTCTTTATGCGTTAAGTGTAACTTCGCAGCGCAGTATACATCAGAATGACAAACCAACTAGCCCAAACTCAAGCATTGTTGGAAAACAATGTCTGCTACGAACCCGAACGCGATGAACCACTGCGAGCTCTTTTTCATGGTTGTAGACGAGTCGTCCGACTCTCCCGTCTAGACCTTTTATCATCGTCGTCGTCTATCCCTTTCGATGGCGTGACTGGCGTAACCGTGAAACTCCGACGTGGTGTGTTTCTGCCAAGCACTATTTAGCTACTTCAGTGAGAACTTTGCGGAAAAATGGAGCTGCTAAACAGAAAAAGGTTGCCCACCTCGCAATCGAAACTCGTAAACGCAGATGATTTAGGGCCAGTGTGGCCAGACGGATGGGACGTTTTAAAGCAAGACTATTTTATGTTTTAGACAAAACCCCGAGACTGATGGGGGTGGGGGGCTGGCAGGGGAAGGACAACACAACACAAAGTCTTAATTGAGACTTTGTGTTGTGTTGTGTTGTCCCCCCCCCCCCCCCCCCCGAGTCTCGGGGTTTTGTCTAAAATGTTAAACCTTCACCAGCTTGTTTGCGCCCTAACTTTTTGTCTACTAATTTAGGTGCGCCCTTAGACTTAGAGAAAAAAGAACAAAGTGTGTGCAAAAGCAAACACAAATAATATTTAGGTTTTAAATGTGATATTTCACAGACGATAATCAAACACTGCGCATCAAACCGATTTCGAGGAACAATTGTTTATCACATGCTCCTTTCGTGGTTTATCAGGAATGCAGTCGACATCAACTCAAAGTGCTCTGTTTATTTATCGTGTGATTCAGAACGCCGTTTAATACAGGTACCTTCAGCTAAGGGACCTAAGTAAAGGTACCTTTATGCTGCCTTGTGAATTGGGTTTAAGACTGTTCTTTCTGATACACGCAGGTCTTGGCAGCAAGCACCAACCAGTCAAGGGCAGAAGTTTGCTCTTGGCCACTCATGGCAAGTGTTTTAAGGTGAGTGATTGATGCCTATCTGGGTTGTGTGTTTCATTCCTCACAGACTCTCTATTTCCTCTTTTTAAAGTGGTCTTGTATCAGGCCTTTGTGTGCTTGTCCGGCCAAAGCATATGTGTTAGGACTAACCGCCCAATTCACAAACCTCACTCAAATTGAGGGGCCCCTCCACTTCCTCGAGGAAGGCGCGAGGGCGAGCGCTGGCCAATCGCGATAACGGATCCGCCGTCGCGATTGGCCAACGCCGGCCCTCACGCCTTCCTCGAGGAAGTGGAGGGGAGCCTCAATTTGAGTGAGGTTAGTGAATTCAGCGGTTAGACCAGGTTAATCGTAGCCACCGCAAGGGTGAAATCAGACTAAGATTGGGCTTCTGATATGCGCAGGTACCTACAACAGAAAGCTGACGTTGAACAAGGGGCAGTTTGCGTTTCCTTCCAAAGTGGTGCTCTTTGAACAAGGTGAGCTAGTCTCTTGGTGAACCCTGCATGCTCCTTATTTAAGAGGGAAAGTCACTAAGTCACAAACTTATATGAAATATCTGATATAAGTAGTGTCTAGTTTCCAAATACATCAATAGGTGGCAACAGAATGATATAATATTCACTGTGCAGTGACTGTATAACAGATGCGCACATGCGCAGCTCAATTTACGACTGGCGACTGTGCTGAGCGTGGACAAGTTTTTTTTGTTTTGTTAATCGTCCAATGCACGGTGTTTTACTGAAGGTGAGCTATGGTCCCGCTGCAAGTGGTCCGTGCTTTATTTGTCACAGACATTATTTGCCGCATCAGGTTTTGTCTTGCTCCTCTTCTGCAATATCAATTAGTTTTCAACTAAAACTGCATTTTCCCTGATAAGCGCAGGTTTCCTCAGACGAAAGCGTAAGCTGGGGTCCGGACAAGCTGTTCTTTTTTTTAACCGACCCAGGCACATTGTTTCATTGTAAGTGGGCTATAGTCTCCTACCAGCCTTACTCGTCACAGACATTATTCGCTGTATTAGGTCTTTCTTTTCTTCTCAAATGTCAATTGGTTTTCATCTAAATCTGCATTTTTCCTGGCGATTACAGGTTTTCTGCACGCAAAGCGCAAGATGCAGCGTACACAAGTTTTTTTTTTTTGTTAATCGCCCGAGGCCCAAGGCACGGTGTTTTACTGGAGGTGAGCTATGGTCCCTTTAAAAGTGGTCTGTGTCTTATTTGTCACGGACATGACTTGCTGTATCAGATATTTCATGCCTCTCTCCTGCAATGTCAATTGGTTTTCAAATAAAACCACATTTTCTGTGATAAGTGCAGGTCTCCTCAGAGGAAAGCACTAGGTGCCGAAATGTGCTGCCCTTCCCTTATGGTCCAGACCAGTTGCTTTCATCTAGGTGAGCTGGTCTCTCTTTGCAGACCGAGCAGGATTATTTGTATTGCGTATATGCCAGGCCCCAGAGGGCATTTTACGTCCCTAGGACATCCCACGTTCGTTCCCCTTCGGACATTTAGAAGTCCACCGGATGTCCATTTACCTCCGAGCGACGTTCACCGGATGTCCATCGGATCATCCGATGCAAGAAATCTGAACGTGGCACGGCTCATCCATGGGACGTCCAAAGATGGATGTACGGACATTTGCCGGAAAACCCACCGAATGACCCTCCAGTGCAATAATATTGCATTTTCTTTAGAAAAGTATTAATACATGCCTTATGTCAAATATTAGTATAATTATTGTTTGTACTTTTTGCGCTCATGCTTGGTGTAGTACTATTGTCGAGTTATTCATCTGTACTAAATATGGAAAATTCACATAAACGTGGTTCGATGATCTCGTGCACTAGTTTATTTCTGCATTGAATTCACTCCACTGCTTCGCTTCAGCTGGGTTTGCATGCACACCTATCAGTGAAGCGTAGCACCGGAGTGAACGTAATGTGGAAACAAACTAGTCCATGATATCACGGAGCATGTTTTTGTGGAATTT
>JABSTQ010006812.1:0-41590 GCA_013358835.2 Ixodes persulcatus
GAACTGCGGGATTTGCGCCGAAGACTGGTGTTTCTCTGTGTCCCGAAGCTCAATGAGGCTTGACCCTTTTAAAGAAAGGACTGGTCCCTGCTTCTCCCCAAAGTAGAAACTCTCGCACACTACAGGAGGTGCACACACTGCATCCTCACTCAAACGAGGCAACAAAATGCAGTACCTGCTCTGAAACTCATCTTGTGCTCCCGTAGTTTGTGTTGTACTCGAATAATCGCGTGAAAGGGCAACGCAAAGATTACCTTTTTGGGTTGCCTTTCCTCCCAAAACTCAGAGTATGAGATCTTCAAAGTTTAATAGATCGTTCGAGAAACCCGTACTAATTCCCCCATGTTTTTATATACAACATAAAAAACAAGCAGTGTTGGGAAGTACTTTATGTACATGGTACGTAAAGTACTACTGTTTAGAAAAATTGTACTTTACTTGAATTAAATTCTTTGAACATGTACTTGTATTTTCCATGGAAAGTAAAATTCCCGACTTTAATGTACATTCCCCGAATGAAAAAAAATGGCGGTATCGTCGTGGGAAAACGCGCTCTTTTGAGACGTCATCTGGTCATTTCTCTGAGTGAAGTTATGGCGGCTGTAAAACCGATGGAAAAAGGTACCTTTAAGTTGATTGCGTCAAATAGCTTGTCAGCGAGAGCAAAACAACTACTCTGCGGCGACTTGACCATATACAATATTTGCTGCAATTTCCGTAAAAAACTGATGCACCTCCGATTACCCCTGGAGCAATAAATACCAGTTAAAAAACACTGTATAGGGAATGAAAGCGCATGATGAAAGATTGTGTTGAAAATGATTGTACTTTACCTTGAAATGTATTTATATACGTTACTTCAAGTACATTTCACCAGGTGGACTTACTACTTTACTTGAAGCACATAACCTTTCATTTAGTTTGTACTTTACTTTAAGTACTTTTCAGATGTACTTTACGCAACACTCTAAACAAGCAAACACTTTCTAAGAAATCAAGCTCAGACAGTGCTAAACCTCAAAGTACAACTGACACATTCGCAGTATATCATTGAACACACAAACAAGAAAGTACAAAACAATTAGGCACGCAGAAGCAGAACCAGGTATCAAAGCAAAATATATAAAATTAACTTAAAAAGTAACTTTAAAAGTAATTCGCTACTTTTTACGGTAGTTAGTAATTTTCTTAATTACTGTCTGTTTGAGTAATTTCTACTATACTCAAATTACTTTTGACGTCAATAGTCAGTAACTTAACTTAATTCTAGGCATGGGCGAATAGAGGATTTTGGGTCCGAATCGAATTCGAAGCGAATAGTGATTTTGGTCGAATAATTTCGAATCGAATAGATCGAATAGTACAAGCAAAAAATACCAGAAGATATGTTTAAACTATAGTTTTATATTTGCCCTTATTTGGTATTAGATATACTGTAATTGTTAATTTCAAGTGTAATGAGTTCGGTAGCACGAAACGGTCGGAAGCTTGCGCCACCTGGCCGTAAATCCAAGCCAGAGTAAGTGAAATCCGTTTATATCGAACTCGCAAAAAAACGTCTACCAGTCCGATATAGCGGGTAATTCAATATAAAAGTATTTCAAAAATTCACTTTCTCCTGAAATATTACACAATAAGGTAGTCTTGCATCTTCTGCTGCTTTTTCTTCATTGCATCCGCGATAACGATATTTTTCTACGCTATCGACAGACTCCAAAATGCTGAGGCCGCTGCCTTCTATATTCGCGCATTAGCGCCGCACTATGCCGAGAGCACGGAGCACGTTTTAACGGGAGCACCTTCTCCTGCAGAGCCGGGGTTTGCTCTGCAAGTTGACTTTCCCCTAAAACAGGTGGCTGCGTTGGGGGAAGCCAACTAGCAAAGCAAGCTGGCTTTTTTCTTTTCTTTTTTTTCTGGGCGGCCGCGTCATTTTGGAAGAAAAATATTCTCTTTTTTGCGGACGGAGCGGGGAGAGGGAGCACGGAGCACCCTCTCTCCGCTCTCTCCGCAAAAGATATATTTTCTTTTCTTCCAGGCGGTCAACGCGGCTGCCCAGAAAAAAAAAAAAAAAAAAAAAAGACAGCTTATAGAGCAAAACGGCGCTCTTGGCAGTTCGATATTTCGGTTGCGGCTGCTATTTTTGCTCGATGCAACCGTAGTTTTTGCTATATATTATTACTGTAACATTACTGTGCACAAAAATTGTTCGATATAAGGAATAATTCAATGTAAACGGGTTCAATGTAGTCGGGTTTGTCTGCATTTAGAAAGGTCGAATAATTCTATATTGTCGAATAATTCGATATTGTCGAATACTTAAATTCGATTCGAAGCGAATGCCGAATAGAAATGAATTCGATTGGCTATTCGTAATAACCGAATATTCGCCCATCCCTACTTAATTCCTTTTTTTGAGGAACTTGTACATGTCTGCGTCCAAGCACCCCGAGTTCCATGAGTACGTGCTCAGCTAACAGCTTATGCTTAGGCGGGAGATCAAGTCAGGTGCGGAAATCAATTCAGAATTTTCCGACTGTGGCTTCGAGAAGACTTTAGAGTCAAGAAACCAGGGCTTTTCTACTGAGCGTGGCACCCAAAACAGACTGGGTGTTGGTTAGAGCGCAAAGTTCTCGCCTGTGATAGATTTCCGAAAGAAGCGGACGAGGCAGAGGCCGGCAGAAAAAGGGGAACGATTAATTTGAATGTCTTTTCCTGAAGTCGGCTTAGCCATGGGTATGAATAGGTTTTCTTTTCACGGGAGTCCGTTTTTATTGCGTTTTGTTGTGCTGCAGTGCGTTTTGTTCGCAAGCTTAAGTTTATCTCGCTTCACGGTAGTAAGCCTTCGAGGCGAAGTAGAAAGGGGCACAGCTAAATGGGAACGCTGATGGCCTATGCTGGAGCTTCTGCGGCGGGTTTCCAATCCTTGGAAATCAACCTTATGATTTTGTGATTGTGTTTTTAGTTCAAAGCACACTACCGTAACATTTGTTTGTGTTTGCCTGTTTTAAGGCATGTCCTTCTTTAAAGGGCTTAGTGACAGCCTTAGGTTGAGTTTCGAGTGAGGGAGATTTCAGTTAGTAGGTGGAGGGTTGTCTTTAATTTGAGTTGGTCTGGCAGATCGGGAGAGAAAAGCGAAGCACTTTTCGGTTCTGGGATCGTGGCTTCCTTTGTTTTTCTCGCCAATGCCTTCCTCTTGTAACCTGAGTTGAGGTCCCCTACTGCGGAGATTTGGAACCCGGCCATTGCAAGCCTCTCAAGGCAGGTGACGAACGCCGGACCCTCTCCCAAAAGAGCAAGGCACTCATCAAATCAGCGCAGCAGTGTTGGACTTCTGCCCTTCTGATGAGCTCAGTGGTGGTGGCGGTGTTGTTGCGTTAGGCCTTGGTCAAGGCCACGTCCCTTCTTCCTCCCCCCCCCCCCCTTCTTTCTGCGCCCGGCGGAGTTTGGGCATCCCATTCAGGGTCGGCGACCGGCCGTATGAGCCGTTTATGACCAACAGCGTCGCACAGTGCCGTGTTGGCGTCGCCACACCTGGGCGCGGAGCTGAGCTGGACTCTTCTTTCTGGATGTGATCGCGTTGGCCCGAGGCGGGGGTCAGTCGACGAAGATTCCTGGAGACAACACCGGCTGTGGGACTTCTGAAAAGGTGCGTTCGGTTCGGGTTGTCATTTGGCGCCACTTGCGGATTATCTTGCCAAACCCTTTCCTGAGCTACGACGCCGCCTATCGAAGGAATCAGTACCATCATACTTAACGTCTCACGGGCTGACAGCGGATTCTTTGTCATAAACTCCTCGTCGCGGCTTATTGAGGGCAAGAGTGCCTCGGAGCCGGAATGTGAAGCCCGTCTGGCACTGCAGTGTGTGTGTGTGTGTGTGCGCGTGCTCCAGGGGTGAGTGGGGACACCGCCAGGACATGACGCGTGTTGGAAACTCGGCCACCATTGGCTGCCAAACGCTGGAGTACCGAACAGCGACACGGTAAAAGGAGCGAACAAGAGGTCACAAGTGTGCTCTCGAACGATGTAGATGCTTCTGTATAGATGTAATTAAACAGAGTTTATTGTGAGAATCTCTTTAGTCGGGATAGTTTCTTCCGATAACTCTGTTTAATCACATGCTGAGTATATAATGTTTGTTAACATTATTTACACAACTCGTGTTTCAAAAATTAAAATTTTTGAAACGCGCGATGAGTAGATAAGGTTAACAAGGTTTTCGTGGCTATATTACCTCGTAAATATTCAATAAACTGCCGTTGAGAATGCGCCTTCTCTTGTTTCCCTTCGTCTGTGTCCCTGTGTTTTTTCGGCGCTGTTTTTCGTATGTCTTTTTTGCGTAAATAGTTTTTTCTACACGCGCGTCTTGACCGGACTGTTTAGATTGATTTTTGTTCCCTTTAAGTGGCCCTTTAAGGTTGAATAAAGTGCAGGTAACCAGGGCTACACTTCTGTGCTTCTTCGGTGCCCCCTTTTCTCCTCTCTTCACGCAAAATAAATAAGGGACAGCTCAAGATGTCTTAGGGTTATTCCTTCCTCGGTGTCTTCAGCCGCCGGGTTCTTGTTAAGGCCCAGGGGGACTGGATCGTCGTATTCAGCATTTGGACCAATGACTGCATTTACGATCAGAATGGAAGGGGCTGTGGTGGGTCTAGAAAGACTTTTGCTGCCCTTCTGGCCAATTTGTGGCTGCGCTTCAAACTGGCACCCAATCAACTGCAGTGGTAGCGAGTCACCCACAAAGGCAAAGGAATGGAAACGAAATTCCCCCCTCCTTCCTCCCCAGATAACAAAAGAAATAATTAATATTACTGCTCGATAAGAGCTCGCACACCCTCTTTCGTTGTCTTTGCCATCGCAGACTACCGTGGTGGACATGGTATGGAAGTCTCCTGGAGGTGGTCAGGGTCGTCGCCATCTGGAATCCGTGGGGCATCTACTCCTTCAGGTTCATACAAGAGCTCTATATCGGTTACATGAATAGACCTGCACGCCTCACCATATCTGCGAGGCTCGTTTGTGAAAGAGGTTGGAAAACTCTCAAACTTCGCACCATACAACGATATTTGAACTTCTACAAAAATATTTGTTAGAGTTGGTCTCGGTAATTACTAAATCCAAGAACAGAGAACCGTTTCTGCTTCCGTACGCGCGTTTTTATTTTTAAAAAAATGACAAAGATCGAAGTTTTCGGTGCCCCTCAACTTGTGCATCGGCGCCAAAGTGCTTCCGAGTCACGTGCGCTGTAACATTTCTTGGGGATTATGTCACTTCCGTATGGGCTCTGTGACCCCCGCTTTTTGTTCTCCAGTGCCCCTCCTGTGATTATTAACACAGTGTCAACCGTTTTCTCGGCAAACACGGCGTGATGGCGTAGTGGTATCTGACACCACGTACCCCTGAGGGGCTCTTCGCGTGGTAGACGATGATAGAGAGGATTTTGGTTTACGAACAGGTGAATCCGGTAAGGGCTCAACAAAACACCGCAGCCGGTAAGCATCGCCCGTGATCGCGGCGGACAATAAGATCGTTCGTTGAGAAACACGAGAAAACGAAAGTTCAGACGTTTATGTGCTCCTCAAACAAACCAAACTCATAGACATGAGTCGAGACTTTGCTGAAGCTCTTTGATCTATGTACAAATATTTCCACAAGGTGTACTCTTTGCACGGAAGAGGACATCCGGTAGACCGTTAGGTAGAACAAGCAGTTCGATCATAGCTCGCGCGTTGGTCCACGAGACTTCATTCTTCTCGCCATCGTTAGTGCGCTTCCAAGCACGCAAAAATAAGATGCTGTCTGAGATGCAGCACAAACAAACCAGGCAAAGGCGGAGAGGGTGGCTGTGCCAGACGCGTGGTTTTGTTGACTTCCGGTAGATGGCGCCATGACAATTTATTAGATTTTAGGGATAATACTAGTCTTTTCAAGCATTGCTCTATGATCAAACGACAAGATATAAAAAAAACACAAATTGAGCAAATCGCTCACCTACAAACGACATCTCCCAGGGAACGTCACACAGCATTTCCTGTAACCGCCACACGTGGCTGCAGATCGGCGAAAAATTTGTATTTGTTTTGCGATTACGCAGCGGAATCGCCGAATTTTGGGGGAAGGATGCATGTTTTCGTTTACTTGTGGGACAATGCTCTATCTCGAAAATACAAACGGTAAATTATTTCAACCTTAAAATCGTAGCGCTGCCCCTTTAACATTGAACGGCTGCGAAGCCCCTAGCTATGTCACCCAGCAGACGTATTTACCATGGCACCTGATCTCTTACCTTGAACTGCATGTTCAGTCTCCTTTCATTGTATTGCTCGGTCTGCTGTAGTCCTAAATGAACACTGACCATGTATTTATGCTCGCCAAGGTTTTTATTTGTACATGATATATGAGAGCCTAACTACCCAGAACACAATTTTGCGAAAAATGTTATTGTTTCGTCCGAAGACCGCCGATGGAGAACTGGCAGGTTTGAGTCGTACTCACACTCTTGTCCGTGGTTACGTATCATTATCTATGGTTTAGTCACAACCACCAAATATAATCATAGCCGCGGATCACCGAAGGCACATAATGCTAAAAAATAGAAAAGTAATATAACACCCATAACTTGTGCCTACTAAAAAACCGCAAATATGTTGATTGAAGAAAATATTAGTTGCACATCCACGTGACTTCGGCCAACTCTCTCATCCTCTATATTTATTCTTCCTTCCCAATCCAGTTTCGGTTTTGGTTTAAGGCGGTTTCTTTTTTTTTAAAAATACATGCGACGCTGTAGCAAAGCATTGATTGGGTAGTCTTCTGACACCACAATAAACCGCCTGGCAAAAACTAGAACAAACATTTTGGGGGTTCTAAGTGTCCTTTTAGAAAGTCGAGGCTCTCCCGAACTATTTGCAATTTTTCTAGGACATTCTTACAGAGATCTGCTAACGGATGCATGCGTGCTAGTTCTGTGAATAGAAAACGGTTCCTATGGGAATACGAGTTCGTTCCCAACGTCAAGGGTATGGTAGCGCTTTTAGACGAGGACAAAGAAGATACTAGATTCACACGAGCTCTGACTACAACCGTTTAATCAACGTAGAAATGGTACATATATGAACGCTACGATCCTATATCAAACAGTTGCAGTCAGCGCTCGTGTGTCCCTAGTCTCTTCTTTGTCCTCGTCTAAAAGCGCTACCATGCCCTTGACATCCCAACACCAAACAGCCCAGCATTCTGCATTAGTGAGTCTCTTTCCCAAGGTTTAGTTGGGTTGGAATAAAACCGATAGGCTGGTTAATTTTGTGGGAGACGAAAGTGCAGGACGACGGGGCTGAGCGCACGTGTCAGCCGGTTGACCGAGTAGTCACAAGCTGGTGCCTGAGAGTGCGTGCTGTGCGAGGCTAGGGCCGGGCAGGAACGATGGAGCCGTTCTGGCTGGTCTGGCCTAGGGCAATCTCCGGAGCGGTCCATCAGCGAAGTTCCAACCAGGACCGGCGAGAACGGCGAGCCCTGGCCATTCCGGGCTGGGCCATGACGATCCCGGGGTGGTTCGGCAGTGCGACTCTGGCTATGACAGCCCTGGACAGCTAGCCAACGAAGCTCTGCCATGAGAAGGTCGATCCGCAAGCTCTGTCTGCAAGCTCTGAACGACGGGCGATAACCAGGGCCGGCAGGCCCGGACTGCCGGCTCTCGAGGACGGGCAACCGGGAGGTGCCGTAAACCCATTCGCTGTGTTCTCATTGCAGTGAGTCATTTACTGGGAGACGAGCGAAGCGCATGCCGACCGGGGGGCGATTATAATAGAGCGGCCCGAGATGGTGAGCCATAGACTTTGTCGTCCCCCCGGTGGGTAAGTTGGTGCTGCGAACCGCTCGTTATATCAACTAAAACCGCTGCCCCGGAAGGGGCCGGGTTGGTATGCACTGTCTCTTCTTCATGGGCATAGCAGAAAAGAAACGCTATGGCACGAAAGCCAAGCCGAAGTGCAAGACATGTGGAACACGAAAGCCAAAAGTTTTGCGAAGCAGTGAATCGTCCCACAAAGTGAAACAATTTTGCACAATATAAATACTCATTTTGTCAAGCAGTCCGTGAAAACAAGTATATACTGATCGCCACATGAACTATATATGAATCAATAATTCCACCGGCGCCACACTTTCAGGGATCCTCCTTTCGACCGATTGCATCACACTTAGTGGGTATCCACCTCGTATTTTGGCCTTCCATCGTACTCTACCACGGCAGATATGCCTCATATTTTTTATTATGCCAGGCTACGTTGAAACTCGAAATACATTTTCACGAGTCCTGTCGCTACAGCTGCGTCCTGCCGGAGTAGACCCTAGCATAAATATCACGAAGGACTTACGCTGTGTACAAGGTATTCCGGTCAGGGATGGGGAACAGAACCCTATCTCGGACCCTCGTCCCTCTGGTCAGTGTACGACAACAATTGAAATACCAGTTCTTGCTCTTCATTTCATGTTCCGTCAATCAGAACCGCTCTCCCAGAAATAGGCGAGCTGGTAACACTCTCTTCTTCATGGGCATACCAATAAAAAACCGCAAGAGATGTGGTACACGACAGCTAAACGGTTTCTGAAGAAATGCAACGGAAGCCTCGCAAATGCGAGCAAAACGAAGCACCAACATTTCAAACAGCAAAATAACTCGGTAAAAACAAACAGCCGTCCTCTTGCTGGAGCAGCCTGACATATACAGGCGCAGGGTTGGGTTTCCCCTTGCTGATGTCCATCTTGAAGGATGACACAACGCACTCATTCATCAAGACGTAATAATTTTTGACTACCAGTATCACAGGCGTGCCATGACTTAACTCTCCTCTGCATGCACTTTGCGCATTTTTCTTATTGACGAGAGACCCCCTCTGGCATAAACTATTGTATGAAGCCGCCATACAGTGAAGAGTGCTAAGGATAAACGGCAGATGGTTCACTTGGTCGGCATTATGTGCTGCCTGGCTGCGCATGCTGCATTTGGAGATTAATCACACATACTTAAATAGGAATAAGTCTTACTAATCGAAGAAAAGGGATGAATGAAACACTGTAGGAATGAATAAAACACTGCAGGTTGGAAGCTTCCTCCCTCATTAAATACCTGTGTTTTGTCTATAGACTCCAGTGCAACATTTGTGCATGACCTAATTAGCTTCAACAGACAGAAGCTTTATGCTTCAGTAAACATGGTTCTGCTAAAAGTAGGTCGGCATTTCGGCATTCCAGGCTTTCGTGCACCGCTGCATCAAAGGTGTTTATCCCTGTTGCTGCTGGCGTGGTTGTTATGTTGGCATCAATAACCGCTATCATAGCTGGTGCTGTGGAAGACAAACCCATAGAAGATCCCTTCCTCCACGTGCGCAGTGAAAATTAGTGTCAATACCACTGGGTTTCTAATATACATACAACATGCTTGTTTGAAATAAAAAAGCTGCGCACATCTTTGCTTTCTTTTCATGTGAAGATCAATGAACCCTTGCGTAAATTCACATAATGCATCGCTCAGAACCCCATGACCCCGCATGGCGAAGATAATTGAAGGGGCATTCTGATGTCCGGCTGGAGCGGCAGCATGCCTGAGTCCATTAGTACCTTCGAGTGTCCACGAGCCGACGGCGTTCGGCCTTGACCTTTTGAGATCTAAAAGTAGGTAGCCATTCCTCATATATACTTGGAGTGTTGTGAGTTGCCAATGCTTAGTCCGTATCGTTTCATTAACAACTTTCCTTCAACGCACGTTTCATTGACATTTTATCGCGGCTCGTCTCATCGACAACTGCTACGTCGCCCGATCAAGTGTCGCAGCGGTAGTCGTGCTAGAATCGAGTTCTGGTCATTTCGTTGTCCTTGCTTCGAGTGACTTGTTAAAGCAACTCGCAGTGAACAGCACCGAACCCAGCCGCAAGCGTAGAGCATCCCCGAGTGTGAACATCGGATAACCATAATTCCCGGAAAAGCGCGCAAGGGGCGCTTATGTTTTTCCGGAAATGATATTGTAGTGCTTTACAACTGAAAGCACGCATATATAAAGTTGTTGCAGTCTCATCAGGGAGTGTTAAATCTCGACAACGGAGCTGCAGGCACTACTGGCTACTTCTTGTAGATCGGCGGAAATAAGGTCAAACGACACTCCGGGTGTGTCCTGTCGCGATGTTACTCTTTTCGCCATTAATAAAAAGGTTAGAGCCTATTCTGAAGTTGTCGAGTTGGATACCAGTTTGAGTTGTCTTCACCACGAGAATAAAATGTTGGTAATTAGAACCAAACAACTTGTATAAATATGTTATTTTGCCAAGTTTTCTGCAAAACGAGTTCGTCAGACCGCTTTTAAAGCCAGGAAATATATTTTCGCTCTCTTCAACCAATAATGGGTGATTCCACGAGATCGAACCTGCAAGTCCACTCCACATTTTTATTTTAGAGCGCAGATCTTAGGCAAGGCGCCCGTTTCCGGCTTGAGCAGCGTCGCCGTCGCCGTCGGCCTCGCCGTCGGCGTAACCGCGGGTAACCCTCGTAACCTTTGTGAGGGTTACGAGGGTTACTCTCACGAGGGTTACGAGGGTTACCCTCACGAGGGTCACGAGGGTTACCCTCGTAACCCTCACGAGGGTTACAAGGGTTAGTTACCCTCAAAAGGGTCACCCTCATGAGGGTCACGAGGGTCACGAGAGTTACCCTCACGAGCGTCACGAGGGCTACCCCCTGGGGTCACGTGACCCCCCTCAGGTGACGTGACCCCCTAGGTCACGTGACCCCCCTGAGGTCACGTGAACCCCCTGAGGTCACGTGACCTCAGGGAGTCACCTATCCCTCACTACCCTTCCATCCTATCCCTCAGTAACCTTCCATTCCTCCTCCTCAAGAGCTGCGCTCTAATCCGGCGTTACAGGGAGTTGTAAACAGCTTTCAATTTTTTCTGTTTTGTTATATTAGATGCACACACAAATGAATCGCACGAAACTGAACTTTGTCTCGAAAATCGTTTTCAGTATAAGAAAAAAGTGATTTAAGATTGAACAATGGCTTGCACCCACCGTGGACCGCAATAGTCGCCAACTTTGCGGTCTTGTGGAAAGCAGGCAAAGAGTAGTACACCAAAAATGTTTCCTGCTTCATGTAACGCACTAAAGTTTAAACCAACTGCTGTAATAGAGAATATTTTCTAATGCAGCAAGCTACAACACATACATTTTTTTATTTGTGGCAAACAAATGCTACGTTTTCCAAGAAAAAAAAGATACCAGCAGGGGTGTGAAGCGCAAAACGCCGGAGTCAAGACGCTTCGCAACCACAACTTTGACCGCTTAGAAATTTCGTACCAAGCAAATGGTGCAACATGTTTTTGTACGTTGTTTTTGCCTGGCCTAAGGAGAGTGGTAGCTCAGAGTTTTAAGGAAATCGAGACCGGGTTATTTTATTTTGCTTTTTCATTATGGGTATTTTTTTTATATGTGCTTTTTTAAATTAATTTTTATATTGATATTTTAATGAGTTCATATTTTGCATGAATAATTTAGATTCCCTTGCCTATATTATGTGTAGTTCTCAAACTCGCTAATGCCATACATACTGAGGTAAAAAGCCTCGAAATTTTTGTACTTATTTTGCCAAGTCTAAAGTTATGAATTTCTAAATATATTTTTAAGTCATGGAACACAATAATTGCGTGCAGTTGACTAAACCATTGGTGCGTTATGTGAAACAAGAAACATTTCTGGCGTACTACTTTTTGCCTACCTTTCACAGTACCGGAAATTTAGCAATTATTGCAGTACGCGGTGGGTGCA
The DNA here is from genome assembly GCA_013358835.2 of Ixodes persulcatus. Taxonomy (NCBI): domain Eukaryota; kingdom Metazoa; phylum Arthropoda; class Arachnida; order Ixodida; family Ixodidae; genus Ixodes; species Ixodes persulcatus. The sequence continues at coordinate 11,812 of JABSTQ010006812.1, forward strand.
GGGCCGTCCTGCAATCTTAAAACATTTTTTTCCTTGTATTGAAAACACGTTTTCAAAAAAAAAAAGTTAAGTTTCGTGCGATTAATTTGTGTGTACATTACATAGAAAAAAGAGAACAAATATAATTGTTGAGTGCCCACATGCAAGTTCGATCTCTCTCGGAATCACCCTAATGTAAAATTCACTTACTTGATGCGTCGCACTGCAGTAATTCACTCCTGCCGCCGTGTCGGTTCCCAAGATCTCGAAAAGAAGCGGTAAAGTTTGATGCTTGGGTTTTCTTCGCGACTGTGGCAGTCTTTCACGCAGCAGAGTGACGTTTATATTTGGAGAAACTGTAGGAGTAGGCGAAATGTCACAGGAACCCGGTGAGGTCGAAGGAACGTAAAGCTGTGACTTACTTTTACGAAAAACGGTTCCCATAAAGGCTCATGCCGATCCAAAATGCCACGTTCACACGTGGTATCTCAATGCGCCGGCCCGCAGTGCCCGCGACCCGGGCTGTCCTGGCCTATCCAGTGTTTTATTTTGGAGCCGCTAAATGGCGTAACGTGGAGTGCCAAACTGTATTGCCGGTTTCGTATAGGGACTAATAATAATAATAATAATATGCTTTATTAGTTTTCAACGGGATACATGTTTCGGGTCCGTCAAAGCCATAGTGGCTTGTGGGACTGGGCCCGGCAGTCGGTTTGATTGTGTAAAATTATTTTACAATGCTTTTCAATCTCTAATACTGCACAATGCAGTATAAACATAACACAAGAAACAACAAGAAAGAAAAAGAAAATTGACTAAGCACACTGCAGACTATAATATACTGACTTTAAGAGTGTTCCATACATGTAAAACAGACTACCAAAGTAAACAAGATAGCACTTTCTTCGTACCATTACAAAACACACAACCAAAAAAAAAAAAAAAGATTAAACATATACAAAGCATAAAAAAAAATATATATATGCAAGACCAACAATCAAAGCAACAAGAAGGTTTCTAACGTTCATTGTTTATCGTTTTCAAAACACCAGTTTTTAATAGTTCGCTTAACCTCGGTTATCGATGTAAGGCAAGTTAGTTCCTGCGGAAGCTGATTAAAGTGATGTGGTATATAGTAATTCCTCATTCTCTTCCCGTAATTTGTATGAATTCTGGGCAGTGCATATCTTTCTGTGTGTCTTAGAGGTTTTGTATTTAACAGTTTCTTGAAATCGTTATTGGCATAATAATGCTTTGTTATAGTTACAAACTGAAACAGTTTTTCAAACGGCAGAATCCCGAGTGCTTCGAATTTTTTTTGTGATTATAATGTATCATATTGAGACCCGTAAGCAATATTGTTAAGTATTCTGATAATTACTTTGTTAATACCTTTTATTCTACCGGCTGAACACGAACCATAGACCGTAAGGCCGTAGCGTAGAATAGATTCTCCCAGCACCCGGTAGACATTTTGCCTTAATTTTATGTTTGCACCATACCGAAGTCGATATGTGTACGCTGAGATAACCCTTAGTCTTTTTTTAACGTTATTCATATGTTGTTCCCAGGTCATGTGTTGATCAAATAATAAACCTAAATACTTAGCATTAGTTTCGTAAGCCATTGTTATGGAATTGTATTTCTAGCGGTCTTTACTTAGAAAGATAGGTTTGTTCAGAGTTACTTGTTTGTGTGGATTTCTCAGACACATTAGTTTAGTTTTTTGGGGGTTCAAAAAAATTTTATTACAATAGAATGTTTCCAGTCAGAGGTGATGTCTCCTGTCCTCCATACCCGGTTGATGGCCTGTAGAAGTGGAGATACATAGGCTCACCACCTTTTAGTTGTTCTTGTTGTGTGGTCAGTACTCAAAGCACTGGGTACAATGCCACTTTGAACGTTGACTTGTGTTGTCAGGGATGTGGGAAGGAATAGTTGCGACATGATTGTTGGCGTTGGCGACGCAGCGTGCTGGAGGTCAGCTGGAACGCGACCTGCGCTACCACAGCTGGGTCCGTCGGCTGCGCGACAGCATAGCTCGGTGAATCCTCGTTAGGTCCAACTATCGGGCGATTTTCTTGTAGGTCTTCCCAAAAACTAAGGGCGGAAAGCAATGTTGGGCGAGACAGCTCACTGAGGTCCGGAAGTCTCGATATGCTTCCGTGCAACATTTTAACTCTATTTGATCGAGATTTCCGCAGTGGGCGACCAATTCCTAGGAATATTTAGAAACCGCGTCTTTTTTTTTTTTTTTTTCAGCGCTCGCAGAGCCCAGATTTGAGTCGCTTTCAATAAAGTTTGCCCACCTAGCGACCTCCAAGAAGGCATTCGCTCACTCGCACACCTTGATAGTTCATCAAACCTGCGCATGAGCACTCTTCGCTTCCAAACTCCATCAGACAGTTGACGCCGAGAGTAGAAGTTCCGTACACTCTAAGAAAGAGGGGAGCGCGACTTAGTCCCCGAGGGGAGCAAGTGCGTTGCCACAACCATTAGTCCCCTCGGGCACTAACGGGAATGGGAGTAACAGTTGCACCCCTCCATTAGTCTCTCGCACTAGCACCGTTGGGACTAACTGTTACACCGTTTCAATTGCACCTCTAGGACCAACTGTTAGGCCCTTGCACTTGGTCCCCCGGGACCAACGGTTACACCGTTTCAATTGAACCCCGAGGACGAACTGTCAGGCCCTTGCACTTGGACCCCTGGGACTAACTGTTACACCGTTTTAAATGAACCCCGAGAACCAAGTGTTTGGCCCTCGCACTTGGACACCTGGGTCTAAACGTTATGCCCTTGGATTTAGTTAGACCCCTGGGACTAAAGGTTTATCCTTTACATTTGGCCCCGAGCCACAAATCTCCGAAACGAAATCGTGCAGTTCAGGTTAAACGTAGCTTTATTGCCTCGTAGATACACATCGCATTCAAGGATGACTGAAATCGAAGTTTCCGAGCGGCAGAATCCACGATAAGGCCAAATTCCGAAGAGTGCACTTGCGTCGACGATTGCTTGAACACTGGGACGCCTGTCGAAACCGGTCGTGGTCCAAGCACCGTTTATTGGGGCACCGGCAGCTTCTTGCCTGTTGGCGAGGAATTTGGATTATTAACAACAGGGGCAGCGTGAAATTACCGAACGCTCAACAAAAGTATGAGATATAACACACACATAATAAAAAAACAAATAGGCTACAAAAGTGCTACAATGGTTCACATCTACACTCTCAGAAAAAAAGGGTATATTCTTACACCCCTTGTCCCATATAAGACACCCCAAAACTTCAGTTGGACGTACAACGCGCTGACGTTGAACAGACGGCCTCAACTTTTACGAGGTGCTTGACAACGATGAGATATACCTCATTAAGCAGCTAAAGTGCGTATCAAAGACTGCAGAAAGAAAACACTGAGGTTTTGCAGTAATCTCAAGAAAACCGCGATTACTGTTTTTGTATTCAAAAACACGTACATTATTTGTTTTAATAAGTTGTACCACTCGGCTATCAAGCCGCCTGTGAAAGTATGGAACGTCGGTTCGACGTCAGCGCTGTACGTCGAACTGAAATTTTGGGGTGCCGCATATGGGACAAAGGGTGTACGAATATACCCTTTTTTCTGAGAGTGTAACATGGGATCTGTTGACAGCAGACCAGCGCAATATTATATTTTTAGTAGACCGCTCGCTGCGAATTACAGACCCTGCGTGTGCCTGCTCAAACTATGCTTCAAAGTGACGGAACGAGCTCTCGCCATCAACGCGAAAGTCTGTACAATCGAATAAATATCTCCATTAAGGCCGGTTCTCACACGCCGCGAAGCGCTGAAGTAGCGCTGTTCACGTGTCGTGAGCTGCTTTTCGTCTGCCATGAACAACAGTTTTGACGGTGCGATACAAAGCTGGTGAAAGCTCCCGTCAGCACGCGCATAGCGCAAGGTCAGCGCTATGCTTGTAGCTCTCTGCTGCATGTGTGAACAGGCCTTTATGGTAAAGCGATCCTGCCAGGATCTGCGAAACACAAAAAATAAGCCATCGGTAGAACTGGGTCGGCTTGCTATACTTCGTTTCACTTTATCTGCGAGCGAAGCCAAAGCTAGAAGCGCGAGACCAGCGCTTTTTGCATTTCTCCCCAGCTCGCGCGCTCGAGCAAAGCCTGAACGCACGGAGCTTCCGTGCTCGCGCTTCCAGTTTTGCCTTCGCTCGCACATAAGGTGAAACGAAGTATAGAACAGCGTCTCAGCTGAGTCTAGGTGAAAGAAAGCACTGCAAAGGCTGGAGCGCGCGAGCGTCTTGAGACGCAGCTTGAGTCCCGCTCAGCTCGTGCGCTGGCTTTGGCAGTGCTTTTTTTCACCCAGTCTCAGCTGAGACGCTGGTTCTAGCAAGCCGGCCCTGGCGTTTTGCTCGATACGATTGAATATCTGGTCTCTGTGCTGCTTAACAAAATAAGCAACCATGGTGCCAAAAAGAATAGAGCATGGCGCGCGCTTTGGAAGCTATACTTCGTTTCAGCTTAAGTCCAGAAGCAGCCGATGCTACAAGCGCGAGCATGTGGTCTTTAACAGGGCTTGCACTGCAAGAGCGCGTGTGCTTGGCAGGGACGCTAAAAGCTAGGAGCTCGCGCTTGTAGCATCGGCTGTGTCTGGACTGAAGCTGAAACGAAGTAGAGAACGCGCTCAAAATAAAACACTTTCCGAAGCCGCAGTTAATGAACATACCTTAAACAGAAGTACTTTGCCATACCTTAATCGAGTTCCCTTGACTTGTGCCTTCAGAACAGATCAAGTGCAGTGTTGCAGCACCGCGATTCCAAACCGGATCCCGCAATGAGACGACACAGGCCCAGGGAGAAAAAAGGCGACCAGCCTCTAAGTTCTGACGAAGGCTGTACTGAAGACAGGTTCTTTACAAACAAAGACCCCTTCCCATTTTCCCGACGGACCCTTCCTGCCCCATCTGCCCAACCCCCCGCGAGGGGAGCGCAAGAAAGAATGCGGGGTAGGGGGTTGGTGGGAGGGGGAAGGGTGCGTACACGAACATCTCTTTTCCCCCTCCCACTACAAACGACACACGGACACGCCAATCTCCCAAGGACAGGAGAAGGTCGAAGGTCGCCATTTTCAACACGCCGGTCAAGTGACGTACAAGCAAGCACTTTTTTTTTTTATCTCTCTCTCTTTTTTCAGTTTTCTCGGGGACCTTTTTTTTTAGTTCGCATTTGTTTTGTATTAGCAGGGTGTTGACATGGATGAAGTTCCGGGAGCGATTCGTTCTTCGTTGGTCATCTGGAATGCTATCTGAAACAGCGACGACGATGGCATGAAGGCGTCTGGATACTGCTCCTGAATGTGCTTTTTGAGTGGAACGTGCCGTGCATCACTGTGTCGTTGCGGATTTTGAGTTCGACATTGTACTACCCAGAAAGGTTGGTCACGGGGAGGCGCAGAGACGAGGCTCGACTTGTTCTGAGTGACTCAGTTTATTTATTTATTTATTTGAAATACTATCGGTCCTACACAGGACCAAGATAGGAGTGGATTTGCACAACACAAAAAAAAAATACACGCGTTCAAAATGCACAGATTAATAACACGTATTCAACACCACGATGAAACGACAACTCTAGGTACTGCTGTTAGAAATCTCTGAAACAAGGGAACTAAACTCTTCTCGAGTTTCAGCGGTCACGACATGTGCCGGTAGCTTGTTCCATTCTCGGGCTGTTTGCAAAAAGAACGAATACCTAAGACAGTCCTTGGAAAACTTCCGTTCTTCCACATGCCGAGCATGCTTGTTGCGGGTTATACGCGACATGCTCTCATTAATATACTGTTGCTTATTTACTAGAACCAGGTTATTCATTACGTTATAAAAAAGATTAAGCCGCTTCTGCTTCCTGCGCACTTGAAGGAGGGGTAGATTTGCCCTTTTATAAAGAGGTGACACAGAGTCCAGCCGTCTATAGCTAGAAAAAACAAAACGTAACGCACGCCGTTGAACTTGCTCCAGATTTGATACGAGATATTTAACATGCGGGTCCCAGACTTCACATGCGTATTCTAATAGAGGCCTTATTAGCATCTTGTATGCTGTGAGTTTTGTTTCCGAGGAAGCGAGTTTAAGAGAGCGCCTAATATATCCTAGTCTTTTATTAGCTTTTCCGATTATGTTGCTAACGTGCGGTGTCCAACTTAGGTTTGAGGTTATTGTAAGACCAAGGTATCTAAACTCTGACACTCGGCTTAATGCTTTTCCGTGCAGCATATACACATATTCTAACGGCTGTCGTTTATGAGTGATCGTCATACATATTGTCTTGTCTAAGTTTATCGACATTTGCCACTTAACACACCATTCATTGATCTGAGACAAATATTCATTTAGCATAATTTGATCATTAACGGACTTTACTTCAGTATAAATAACACAATCGTCGGCAAATAATCTGGCTTTTACGGGTGGATCTTCGATAAGGTCATTAACAAAAACCAAGAACAGCAAGAGACCCAGGACAGAACCCTGTGGAACACCCGAGTTCACATCACATTCGTCCGAGCTAACCCCTTCAATACTTACAAACTTTCGACGATTATTTAGAAAGGCCTCAATCCACCGAACAATCTTATTATCTCCCAAGATGGAAATCAATTTTATTAAGAGTTTTCTATGATTAACTTTGTCGAACGCCTTCTTAAAATCTAAAAATATGATGTCCGTTTGTCCCTTACGATCCGATACCTCACAAAAGTGTGAATGGTTTCTACTAACATTAAAAACGAGCGTGTTGGTAAATATACTTAAACAATCGGAAAGAATAAACACAAATTCGGGACGAAAACAGTTGCGTAACCGTTGACAGCCCCTTACGGAAGCCGTGCTGGTACTGGCTGAGAACATGATTCGATAAAAGAAATTGCCGGATATGTTTAGAAACAATATGCTCAAGAACTTTGCACGATGTCGACGTTAGCGCGATGGGCCTGTAATTGCATACTGACTTAGCATCTCCACTTTTCAGTATTGGAATTATCTTACTGACCTTCCAGTCAGAGGGTACAGTGCTAGTCAAAATCGACTTTTTAAAAATTAAGTGTAGATACATTGCCGTCCATTCTGCATATCGCTTTAGAAAAGAATTTGGAATTTCGTCCGGCCCCATGGATTTAGAAGTTTTTAAGTCAAGCAACAAAGCCAAAATACCCTCAACTGACAGTTGCAGGTCATCATCAGCCCGTGGAATTTGAGCAGGTGATCTAAACTCTACAGACTGCTTATCGTCTTTTGTGAAGACGCTTGCAAAGAACTCGTTGAATTGAACTACAATTTCTCGCTTGTCATTTATAATTCCTTGCTCCGTTTTGATCTCGGAAACAGACTTCCTAGCTGGTGCCAAATGCCTCCAAAACTTTTGCGGTGACTCACGGATAAACTTTTGCATTGTCACGTTATAAAACTTGGATTTAGATTCTTTTAGCACAGATTTCAGCTTCATGCTTAAAGCCGAGATATCATCCGATAATGCCGAACTAGGTGTACGACGACACCGTAATCTGCGCCGCCCTTTTTTCCTTTTTAAGTGAATAGCTTCTCTCGTCACCCAAGGATTATGCATTCGTTTACGTTTTCTTTTCAAGGGTACATACATATTTATACGTTTATGAACAAGTGTTTTAAATTTCAACCAGAGGTCATTAACACTTACTGACTCATCACGACTAAGTTCCTCAAACGGTCCATAGTGGTAATCTAGTTCGTCTAGAATAGCCGTGTCATCAGCCATGCCGAAGTCTCTGTAGGACGAAACGGGTCTGGGCGTTTTTCTAAACGGCGTCAAGGTCATGGTCACGCTAACTATCAGGTGATCTGAAAAACCGGGGAAGAGTTCAACATTGTACGGTCGAGATGCAACCCCTTCGCTTAAAAATATGAGATCGAGAACTGACTTACTATTGCCTTGGATGCGTGTATACTCTCGAACAACCTGTTTTAGCCCATGGGAAAAGCATAAATCTAGGATCCCAGTCGGGGTTTCACGTTCCCGCGTTCCAGGCAACATTTCATCCCACATTACACCCGCTATATTGAAATCTCCCGCAATTACAACATTTTTGTGCTGTACGCGCAAGTGACGCAGGAAGTCATCCAATTTATTAACGGCATCCACACCTACTCCTGGAGAACGGTAAACAGCACCAATAATAAATTCTTGGGATCATAGATACGCCTTACACCACGCTGTTTCTAAGTCAGGCGGACTCTGTAGCACCGAGTACTTTATTCTTTTATCAATGAAGATGGCCACACCTCCCCCTCGACTGCTACGGTCATTTCTTATCACGTTATATCCAGGAGGACAAATTTCAGAGTCAAGGATAGCGGGATGCAGCCACGTTTCGGTCATCACTACGACATCGGGTTGTTGCTCAATCAGAATGTGTTCGAAATCAGTGCTCTTGTTGACAATACTGCGGGCATTAACATTCAACAACCGAAACTTATCAATGCGCTCCTGTCATTCCTGTACAGCAGTATGAGCCTCTGTCACACGGCCGGACGCCCGATCACTCACTCTAAAACGCTGACTTGTAACTTCGTCCCAGGCATAGATAACACTGTCTACCTTCAACTTATCAAAACCCAATGCGACTTTTTTTTCCGTTCTTCCGGTCTTCAGAGGCGCTGTGCCAAAGTTTCTGCCTTTTCAGTCTGACAGTGCTGGAATAGTCTTCGTTAATGAAAACGTTCGTACCTTTCAACTTTTTAGCATTGTGTAATATTTCCCTCTTTTCGTTAAAATTTCCAAGGTTCAGGATGACAGGCCTAGGCCTATTCTCTGTAGACTTTCCCACTCTATGTATGCGTTCGACACTCGTTACAGAAACACTCAGTTTATCCCGAAATATTCGTTCGATCACTTCGCCCCTCAGTTTTTGCTCGTTTTCGTTTGGAGCCTCTTCTAGCCCCCAAATTACCAAATTATTACGCCGACTACGATTTTCAAGGTCGTCAATCTTCCTTAACATGCTGTCCATAGTAGCACGCATTACAGATACTTCCTTTTCGGACTCATCAAGCCTCTTTGTGATCTCAGCCATCCCCGATACAGCTTTTTCTACGTTAGCCAATTTCTCCTTCATTTCCACTATATCCTTCCTGATTTCATTTTGACCGTCAAGGATGGCCTGCAGCTTGGCCGCGGTGTCGGGGCCAGGGTTTGTTTCTATGTCACCACAACACAAAAGTAACAGTGCCATGGTATCACAACACTCAGAAACAATTAAACACAGGGCATGTGGGCTCGGTAGCACTAGCAAACAGCGACAATCATCAAGAAGAAAAATGAACTTGTCATTCCGTTCATGCCGGTGCCGCCGAGCCCACTGTCGGTACGCCCGAATTCCAGCCACGAAGAAACCGCCCCTTCTGATAATGCCGATGTTCCTGGCGCTTGTCTTGTCATACACGGGTTCGTGACTCGTAGCCACTCCACAGGAAAAGAAGATCGCTGCTCAAACGAAGCATTTTTTGCAGTCGAAACAAGGTCCTGTGGCACGGTGAAAAATCCCTCCTCAGATCGTGCTGTTCCCGAACAGCGATTGAAGTGACAATTTATTCTGACTGCGAGACTCCGGTGTTAAAAGCGCGGCTTCTACAAACTGTTGTCTCATTTAAGAGAAAAGAAAAAGTGTTAGTATTTGGAGGTGTTCCGTTTGGATAAATTCTATTTGTTTGCGCGAAGGAAAATTACGTGAATGGGACTTGTAAAATGTCAACAGATCATTTTTGACGAGATTGTTGGGTGAAATGGAGTCAACGCGTTCGTTAACTCGCATTCGCACAACGCGCGAAGCTCTACCATGTAATGTCTGAACGTTCGTGGCACATTAAACAAATTCGTAAGTTTCGTCCGAGTTTTGTCAACACTTTCAGTCGTGCTGGGCTGAGTCTCGCCGATCCCCAAGACAAGCGAAATATCATCCGTCCTCCTGGCGAACATTCAGTTTGCCTTCGGGGACTAAATCATACAGGTGCACCCTGTCTAAGGGGGACTAATGGCTGCTTTTGCTTGCGCACGCCTACCGGTTAGTCCCAGTCGAGCGCAGTTAGTCCCCAGCTTTTGCGCACGATACCTAGCTTGAACCAGATGGTCCTTTCGGGGAGCAACTGGGAGTTCAGAGGACCGAATGCTGCCGTTAGTCCCTTGAGACCAACTTTTTTCTTAGAGTGTAGCTCGTCGCCAACTTAATTTACAACACTAGCGTACTCCCTCAGAAAGAACCACCGAACCTGCGAAGCCATTGTGTCGTCTCCTAGCAAGGCAAAACCGGTTATGAAATCTTATTAAAAGGGTACGGGAGCTAAGTATTTGCGCATATTTCTTTGTTTAGGTGTGGTCAATGTTGTGCCGGCAGCCCAGAAACTCTAGCCTAGACTTGTCATTCAGGGCTGCTGCAGGAAAGTCGAAGAAACTAAACTTTTAAACTAATTAAGAGATTTCATAATTGCGTCTTCTGTCGGTTTGTGAAGCTGCGTTGGAATGCCGTCACGTCATGAGTTCGTTAGAATCAGCGCCAGTTCATGGCAGTATAGCTCTGTTGTGGAGTTGCGAAGTCCTGAATGTCACTTGGCAGAGAACGCTAACGAGTTTACTGCGTTGTATATGTTAAAGCTTCCAGAGTGCTTCCGCAACGTGCATTCCGCAGCATCAAGATCGCCGTTCTTTGCAGGCGTTAGGTTGGGAGTATCTGAGGATGCGGGTATCTCTGCCATACCAACCATACCATTCCCCCCCCCCCCCCCCCCGATCTCCGGATGCGCAGTGAATAGCGGTCTCACAAGGGGCTCCCATAGCTTGCAGGTGCAACTTTTGCTGGGTACTAAAGGTTAATTCTACTTACTGGTTCCCTCAAGCTACTAGTCCTACAGTGTGAAACTTACACAGTGTACCAAACGCTTGTGGTACATAAAATACCCGTATGGCCGCGAAGGACATTACGGGAAAACTAGGGCGTACAGTCCTTGGATATTCCTACTAGGCAAGATTGTCACGCGTTGACGTCACTAAGCGGCAACACTCGCAATTACAGTACCCTTCTTGCAGTGCGGGAGCTATTGACGTCACGAGGGCGATAAGCACTGCGCTTCTCCCTGGCCGACTTTGAAACGAGAGGAAGAAAGCTCGCGGTCACGTCATTTTGTTCCCGTACCGCTTTAAGGGTTTTTATGATATCTTTAATTCAGCGAGACGATGAAAAACGTCTTCATGATTTTATATTGAGAACTTAGAAGACAATCCTTACAAAAAGTATTTACTTTTTTTTAGAAATACGAATTTCGCGTCAAGCCCCCATGCATTTGTCCACAACAACGGCCCTAGCAACGGTTTGTTTGGAGCGCAGCGCCATGTTGTGACGCCGTCACTTAGAGGGTAAGTTTGGGAGGAGATTCAACCGCTCTGTCGCAAGTGGCTAACTTTAGAACTAGATCAATGGGGACCACAATAGCCGAACAATGCGTCAGTGTTAGGCTAGGGCTCTTGTTCTTCCGTCGCCCGAGAGGATCTTTTGTAGCTACTCCGGCCTACGTGAAAGACTCAGCACGCGCCTGCATGAGACCAGCATAGGCTCAGCAAGAAGACCCAAGTTGGTCAAGCTCGTATACTCCATCGACTGCTTTCAGAAGAGATCCGGCTTGTCACTCCCTTTATTGTACGCACCTTTTATATTACGTAAAGGAAAAGTACACTGGCCTTGTTTTGGGTAAACACCTACTTTTGGGGAAAAAAATGGGAAGAGCGCCACCTATAGTTGGATCTCCTCGCCAATAGTCTTTGTTTTCCCCTCATACAAGAATGAGGGCGGCTCTTGACGACACCAACGACGGGCTGGAGGTGCTGCAGTTGTAAGATGTTTTGCCTCAGGCACCTTAAGGCCAAGACCTCGCACCTCAGACATCTGTTTCCCAAGATGAAGGAACATGTGATGGGCGCTCGGTTCGCGTCGGACGAGGAGGGTGCCTGTGCAGTGCGCCGTTGGTGTCCACAGCCGCCCTCATCGCCCTACGACGGCATGCAAAGACTGCAAAGTCGTTCTCCGTGCTACTCCGGCTCCGGCAGAGATCAATATTTTCACTTTCAGCCCATCTTGCGAGAGCAGAAAAACTTTACCTTTGACGTCACAGGTGACGTCACTCATCTCTCCCGGATTGTTCCGGGTGACGTATTGCGGCTTGGTTTGCACCGCGCTTTAGCTTTTGGTGGAAAAACGACATACCTTACAAGCCTAGTCTGTAGACATGTACCCACTCCTGAAATAAAGTATCCGAATACCAATACTTGTTACTTACTCAAAAGTCCTCTAAGTACACTACTCGTTACTGTTATTCAAAAGAAACGAGTTACCACAGCTTGAAAGTAAAGGATTAATGTCTCGTTACCTCGAGTGTGTCGTCTGTATGATGCACCAGCCACTTCCAACGTTTGTCGTCGTTAATACTTCCTCGCTTTTTAACGCGTTCGTTCTGGACACGGCAAAGAAACACATTTAGGTAATGACTCTGGCCGTTATTCCCGCGGGGAGGGAGCGACCGGATCGTGTTTGGACCCTAGTGAAAAAGCCATTTCCATGAGAAATTTCTTGTGACCAATAAACACATATGAATCATACAAGATATATAACAACATTTAAGAACCCTATAAGAACTATGTAGGAAATATAAGAACATATAAGAAACTTCTCACAAGTTTCTTACGTGTTTCTTATATGTTCTTATATAGTTCTTATATGGTGCTTAAATGGTTCTTGTATCTTCTCATATATCTTGTATGATTCAAATTTGTTTATTGGACACAGAAATCTTTCACACAATTGAGATTTTTCAACAGGGAAGCTAACCTCAAAAAAGGAGTAGTTAGTTCCGCGCCGCCGCGGAGGGCGCTGAGGTATGAGGCCCCTCCTCAGCGGCCACGGTGTCAGCGGCGTAGAGTGCTCGCTTTTTCCCCTGTGTGGTGGGGGCGTGCGGCCAGTGGCTTGCCTAGTGTTTTGCTTTGGTACTGTGTCCATCACAGGTGCCACCATCGTGCACGAACGTGAGCCTTAACCCGAAGATGAAGGAAGAAAACACAGATATAGGGACTCTGGCGACTTAGTGGTGGCGTGGCGGCTGTGAGGTGCAACAAGAGGCGGTGAGCGAGGGAATGCGGGACCATCGCTTGAAGAAAGAACCTGAGCGGTCGGTTTGGGAGGGACTTGATACTTGGGCGCCTTCTAGCTAAGCGCACGGTGCACCATCTAGCGAGCTAAGCGCTCGGTGCACCATCTAGCGAGCTAAGCGCTCGGTGCACCGAACATAATGTGGTCGCGCGTCGGACAGAGAGTCATCACTTAAATGTTTCTTTCGCCGTAATTCAGGACTAACTGTGGCTAGATTGGCAAAGCTCGAGCACATCTATTTATGATCTAACGTTTTTTCGTGCAAATTATGGGCGTGAACTAGAATGAGAGCTAGTTTGGCTACTTGCGTTGTACACGTTCGCCTCTAAGAGTAACACAATACCGTTACTCGTCATTCTGTCAAAATGTAACGAAAACAGGTTACTCCTTCCGTCTATTAAAAAGTAACTGGGTCATTATCTCGTTAGCCAAAAAGTAACTACATACAAGTAACGGGTTACATAAAGTGTGAGTTTGTCCAACTAGTTTTTAGCTGCGCTAGGTGATTGCTGCGTGCGGGGGCAAGGTAAATAAGCAGTAATTCAAAATGAAGAGAACTAGGGCAGTGCTTGGTTCCAAGCAATACGGAGGCCCGCCGTCGACGGGTGTGCTTACCGTCCCGCCAATGGATCGAAAGATGGCACGTTAGCCGGCCTGTCATGATGTCAGGTGCCGCGATCGTGGCGGTTGGTCGCACAAACACTGGGGATTAAAGTGAGCGGACGCAAGGATCGCTGTCTACTGGCTGCAGACCGAGAGCAGAACAGGACTCTGCCGTTTCAGCAGCTCGCGTCTTTGCCATCGCCAGGGTTGCGGGAGAAAACATTGCGGCCGTTTTATGGTGTCCTCGGGCGGAAAGTGAGGGATCACTCTTGAGGACAGGGTAAACAGACCGGCCAGAGACGCGCTCCAGGCACCATAATACGCCGGGGCGATACACGTAGGATCACACCATTGCATGCTCACTCAGAAAACACTCTTTGCAAGGCGAAGCTTCCAGTGTGAAAATATCGAAGTAGAAATCGAGAAAATAAGTATATCTAGGTGTACGAGCCCTTAAGCCTATGTGAGCATATTACGCATGTCTTCGCCATGTACTGCTCGGCACACCACGACTGTACTGGCAGAGTAACGCAATCGCCTTATATCAGTAAGCAGCGAAAAATAAACAAAAAAAACACGAAGGCGAGTAGAAGTGGAGGACGGGACAAGCGATGACTGACAACTGAACGTTTATTGAAGAACCAAAAAGATATCCAAAGAAACCACCACCAAGTAAAAATAAACAAAACACGTATGAACAACAAGCTAAAAGCCACAAGGCGAAAGGCGGGAATGGCAAGCTAAAAGAGAAAAGAGTAGCACATTAACCTACAGTCGCTGAAAACTAAGGCCGGGTCACACTGGCTATACATTACAGAAAAAACAGTCTGCAAACACGAGTCACCGCAATATCCGTGGTTTGAATTCCGCGTGCCAAGTCTTCTTGAACTCATTACACTGCGGCTATCGAAGCACGAACCTTGCGATGACATGCGTTCGAACCTCTATGAAGCCTGTTTTTTGTAGGATACATAAGGAGTGTGACCCCGGCTTAAGGAACTCAATTTTGTTTGAATACAGATAAACTTTCGTCTGACTGACACAGATATCTTTTCCTGATTTTTTTTTATTTTAAAACCCTGAATGAATTCGCGTACTCTTTGATCATTTCCCTCCCAATGATTTCCACACTATTAAAGTTAGGACGGCAAAGATAATATGGCACGTGTAAAGGCAAGTGCCACCCAGTTTTATTTACTTATTTATTTATTTATTTAGTTATTTGGACATACTGCCAGCCGCCTGTTGGCACCCAAGGCAGAGCTGGGCATAAACAGACACAAAAAAGCGCGATAACCTATCACAAAGCAAGCATACATGAAAACTCGTCGGCTATCAAGAAAAAAGTGCTCAATCATGGTAGCAAAAAGTGGCATCGATTCACTTGACGCTATCAACTCTCTAGTAAACGGTACCAATCGCGTGCACACAAAAAAAATAAAACAACAAGAAACGACAACGGCCATGAGGAATAAAATAAAATAAAAAAAAACCCGTAACCCGCAACAATAATAACCAAATATGCCTTCTGCAGTCATCGCGAAAAAAGTTGTTCTGTCATTTCAGCAAATGATGACGTTGTGGCTGCATTTGTAACAGTCTCAGTCAAAATATTCCAGTCATTCATTGTTCGCGAGAAAAATCTATTTTTCAGACAGTCAGTTCTACAGAAAGGGACCACGATAGTTTTCGAGTACTTGTTGCGCGTATGGCTGCTTGAGTTGTACTCCATATACTTTTCATTTCATTTCATTTAATTACCTCAAATCGCCCGAGGGCATTACATGAGGGGGAGAAAAAAGTGCAAACACATTGTATTACACAAAATAAGTAAGAATCAAAAAATCAAAAATTAGGATTACACAAAACTATAAAAAGTAAAGGATAACTACTCATACAAATTGCGTGTACACAAACAGCATTAGCAAAATAATTATTCGCAAGCATTTCTAAATAAAGCGCAAACAGGACTGCTCAGGAGTGCGAAACTCATTTCTGATACATAAAATACATAAAAAAAAAAAATGTGATTACACAAAACCTAAAAGTAAAGGGTATTTTTCTTACTTGAATACCAGCTGAACGTTGAGGAAAAGCGATGGAGAGGAAAAAACAAAGAACCACACTGCTCTCCGCTCCATCGCTTTTTCTCCTCTCGATCGCTTTTCCTCAACGTTCAGCTGGTATTCAAGTAAGCATGTCAAACCAACCGGCTAAGCTCCAGGCCGTCTCAAAGAGTATCTACTCATTCAAATTGTTTTAGCAAAATAATTCTTCGCAAAATAATTCTTCGCAATTCAAATCAAGTTTAGCAAAATAATTCTTCGCAAGCCTTTCTAAATCAAGCGCAATCAGGACTGCTCACAACGCTTTCAGGTAGGTTATTCCACTCGCCAATGGCTAGGTTTAAAGGAGATTCGGAATACATTTTCGTGCGACTTGATGGCAACCTGATTTTCTGCTGGTGGTCGAGTTGAGAAAAATTCGGTAGGGGGTAGTAGAATCAAATTTTTAAGATCCGGATTGTGGTAAAAAACTCGGTGGAGAAGTGAGAGGCGTGATACTTTGCGCCTAGAGCATAGTGATGTAAGGCAAGCTTTGGACTTGAAAGCCGTCACGCTTGACGAAAAAGAATAGTATCTGAAAATAAAACGAACCGGTCTATTTTGCACAGATTCGAGTTTATTAATTGAGTAGTCTTGCCAGTGATTCCAAATTATTCCAACATATTCGAACGTCGAAAGGATAAAATACTTGTAGGCCAGCAAACATACATCAGAGGATGCCATATACAAATTCCTTCTGAAACAACCCAAGGTACGATTTGCTTTACTAACGATAGAATCAATATGCATTTTCCTATCTAGATTTTCAGTTAGTGTCACACCGAGGTATTTATAATTTGTAACCTTTTCTGGACTATAGCCGCTTATTTTGTAGTTGGTAGTAAGCCTCGTTTTTTTCATAGAAAAAGCAAGAATTTAGTTTTCGAGATATTGATGGTCATTTGTCATTTCTCACACCACGATGATAGAGAATCTAGATTACGCTGCAGGGTGAGGCTGTCGTCTGTTGAGACGATACGCCTATAAATTACGCAATCATCCGCAGATGTATAATTTTTGAACAATTGGAGTTGGGAAGATTATTTACATAAATGAAGAAAAGCAGCGGACTAAGGACCGATCCCCGAGGAACTCCAGATTTTACCGAAATTTTGTGAGAAGAGACGTTAGATACTCAAACGGAGTGAGTTCTGAGGGAGAGAAATTCCCTGATCCAGTTACCAAGAGACTGGTGAATGTTTAAAGTTTGGATTTTTTGTAGTAGGCGTTTGTGCGACAATCGGTCAAACGCCTTTGTGAAATCGACGAAAATAGCGTCTGTCTGCATCCCTGAGTGAATGTTCTCATGGATATCAGTTATTAATTCAAATAGTTGAGTTTCCCAAAATCGTTCCTTTCGGAAACCGTGCTGGTTCGGGAAAAAGAAGTTAGTATCAAAAAGGTAATTAGCGAGGTGGGTGTACATCACATGTTCCAGAAGTTTGCAGGGTATGCTTGTTAGAGAAATTGGACGGTAGTTATTAGCAAGCGAAACGTCCCCAGACTTAAAGACCGGAATAACCTCCGCGTGTTTCCAGTCTTTAGTTAATAATCCTTGATCCAAACTCTGCTGAAACGAAACCTAGAACAAATCACTGGAATATGGCAGAGTAAGCTTTAGTAGTTTAGGCGTAATAACATCATCTCCTGGACTAGAAGAGTGAGCGAGGTCGAGGATGAGCTGGCTAATCCCGTTGGACTCAACGTTTATTTGATCTAAAATTGTGTTGTTATAACTATTAATATTTACAGGAAAAGGAAATGAATCTTCGTTAAAAACCTTCCCAAAAGCTTGATTGAAAGATATCGCACTTTCAAGATCAGACATCAAGTTACCATGTTCATCGGTAAGCCCACGTAGAGCGGATTGTCTTTTAGGAAGACTGATGATTGACTAGAATTTTCTAGGATTAGAACTCAATATTTCTTTTAGTGCACCACCAAAGAAACGTTTTTTGGAGTTTTCTGCTTCTTGCTTACAAAGTTCGGAATGGTTGGAAAATTTCCTCAATGAGTCAGTACTGTTTAGACTTCTTGCTCTAGAGTAAAGTCGTTTCTTAGTGATAAGTAGGGTTTATAGATCCTCAGTAAACCAAGGCTTATGGGAGTTTGACGTTATTTTTATTCTAGGCACAAATATGTCCATAGTTTTCAAAAGCTTTGCTTTAATCAGACTCCAATTATCTTCAACTGATCTGAGGCCAAAAGAAACCTGAAAGTCGAGTAGAAAAGTCTCTAATGTTGATGCAATCGCTGACGATTTGGCCCCGGCGTAATGAAAAATCAACTTGTTTTCGAATCTTTTTTCTGAACAGAGATATTAGCATCTATCATGACAATTCTATGGTCACTTGTAGCGTCTTCAACGTTCACAGATAATATTTGGTCAGGAATTGATGTTAAAACAAATCAAGAATTAAAAGTCCTGCGTTGGAACTAATACGACCTGATCGAGTGAGCAAGATTTAGAAAGGTCAATGAAGCCTCTACACTGACAAATATTTCCGCAGGTCTATTAGGAACACAATCAATTAAAATGATACCAAGATAATTAAACCCCCCCCCCCCTCCAAGAAATATTGGACACTGAGGGTAGCGTAATGTAACAAAATTCATAACGTTATACAATTCTTAAATGAACACAGCATCCGCGTTTGGAGGTCTATAGCACACTCCTATTAAAGCATGAAAGAACGTAATCTTGACCCGAACAAAACATATTTCGAAATCAGTTTCCAATTCGACAGCTATAGAGGAATAAACATTTCTGAATCGCCACCAGAACACCACCTCCCCTAGACAAAGGCCTGTCTTTCCTGTGGATGTTAAAAACACTCTATATTGAAAGTTCGCCGTCTTCGCGCATGTTCGAAAGACATGCGCGAAGAGCTGAGCACGATAGTATAAAGAAGCTTAGGACGATTTATCTTGCAACAGGTTTCAAGACGAGGCACTTTTGATAAGTTGTATAATTTTGTAATTGAACTCTTTTTCCTGTATTCGTTGTACGAAAATCGAAGTGATTTCTTCTGAACTGCCTCAATTCGGTCTACGTTGATTTTGGAAGTGGGATCCCATACCACTGGCAACAATTATTGAAGCATCAATATGGCTCAAGTGTCGTTGTTTTTTAAGAATCGCTTATTAATGGAGTGCTGAACCAAACATTTTAGTGTCCATGATAGGTGGCGCATGATGTTTCTACGAGACAGCAGCTGCCTGTGCGCGAGCACACACGCTATGAAATTGACGTCATGATCCACCATAGATGACAGCGAAATGTTTGTGCTTTGGGGGAAAAGAAAATAGAAAAGGCTTTTCATGTTCACAGTATGGTTTGGTGTAAAAGGTTGGTGATTAATTTGTACAACAATCACGTAGCTTTCACTTGTGGAGTTGAAACGCCTGTCTTTATTATCCTTTTCCACGGAGCCTATACGTTTCACTGTCATCTTAAAATGCTGGATCTTGACTTCAATTTCATTGCGTGTGCCCGCACAGATCGGCGGCTGCTGGCTTGTTTATAAATCTCGCGCCACTTATGATAGACTCTGAAACGTTTGGTCGAGTATTTCTTTAAGAGAATTTACGTTGAACCTTTTTTGTGATTTTTGAACCTAAAGAAGGTGGGAAGATAAGAAAGAATTAAGGCTCCAATCGACGCTGTGGAGGTGGTTGGACAGCGAAGCTGTGGTATAACCTGCAATTATTGCCCATTGCACTATAAAACCTTTTTATGGCAAACGCCACCAGGTAGTGCTTCAGTCTTTGACGTCCCAGAGAACTTTCGGTGTATGAGAAGAATAAAGAAACGCCACCGTAACACCGCTGCTGGAAATGTAGATGAAACATTTCACCATCAATTCTCCAGGTGAACGCCTAAAGAACGAAGGAAGGAGTGCGAGATCTGCTAAAATGTTTCAAGTATTCTTGTAAACCAACTTGCCCCCTCTAAGATCTCACATTGTACAGTTGAAGGCCCTCGTTAAATCTCCAACTTTGTTGTCCGTGCATCATTTATGTTTTCCAGCGCTGTAAACATAAGCAAACTTAACAGGCTTGCAAAGACGGTGCTACCGGAGGTCGCTTGGGACGCAAGCGGCAGTTCATGTTTGTTAAGAGCAAAGGGGTCTATACCAAATGATTGACGAAAGAAAACTAAATGCACTGTACCAAAACGTTTTTATATATGATAGACTTCGTACGCTGCGGTTGCCGCGGCAGCTTATCAAAACCGGAATCTTTACCGAGAAACCTATGCGTGGAGTGCGACGTTCTTTTCATATATCACGTGGTTTTGACATTTGTTTTAAACTTTTCTGTCGTCTACTGTTCTGTCGACGGACACTAAAGAACCCGACCAACGAGTCATATACAACTTCGCTACAAAAATCGACCTTCTTTCAGTTTTAATTAATTTATATAGTTTGTGTTTTGAATTCCCAATCATAATTACAAAAACGTTTATAGGATGCAGGAAGCTTTCAAGTCACCACAATCGTACACATAAAAACAAACCCCCAATTTCCGGCGCCACGATGAAAATTTCAGGTAACCGCAGGGTACACTGTGATTTTCCGTAAAGTCTATTACTTCTAGCGTGAAGTAATCTAGTAGTATTCTTTTCGGGAGGGAGAAATGAAAAATGCAAGATTACTTCTTTTAAAGGAACAAAATTTATAGGTAAAGTTTTAGCGCTTACATATCATATATTATTCAGACAACAAACAGAAACAAATGTTGTCTGAGGGCTGTCACAAAAGGCAATGAAAATGCCTAACTAGACGGAAGCCCCCTTCTCTCCTCTGTCACATCACCATGCCTGGAAAACCAATAAAGAAAACTTGCATATATATAGCACACTACACAAGAAGTAATTTGTATTGCTTTTTGGGAGTTCTTTGGATAAAAAAGAAACGTTATATGAATATATTGTAGGAAGCCGCAGTCATAAAAAAATTCAAATATATAATAATGGTATGGAAAGCCTCCTTGGTGCATTTTGCTTGTGTCTGTCTTTTCTGATAAGATTATGTGATTATGTATATTTTTTTTTATTGGAAGGGAAAGGGATGCTTGCAGAAAGAGAGAGAAGCGCGCTAGTCGATCACGGCGTCGGGTGTGTGTACTTTGTATTGTCATTGACCGGCGCAGAGGCGGATTTATAGGTCAGGTTGGGAAGTGAGGGAAAGAGATCTGTCGTCACGGGTAAAGCGTTGCCCAGATCAATTTTGTTGATCTAATAATGGCTATTTCACAAAAACCTAACATTTCTTCCTCAAAAAGATGGTGCGATGTCGCTGTTTCTTTTTTTTTTTTTATAAAAAGATGGCATTGGAAAGCTCAGAAAGCGATGCCTCCCCTTCCCCCCCTCCCCCCCCCCCCCCCGGCATCTCTTAAATCTGCCCCTTCACCGGCGCCTGCGCTCAAAGGTGGAACCTTGCAACCACTGAAAGATGCTAGAAGAGAGGACGAAGTGTTACTCTTCCGTTTACAAGGATTCTACAAAAAAGCCCCTGTAGAAGGAACAATACAAACCTACAAGGTACCACTCAAACCACCGGAGGCTGCACGCTCGCTAGTTTTGTTTGTCGGCCCTGTTCGAATAAAGCTCCGGGTTCAAAAGCTTAACTCGCAAGTTTTCAATCTCTAGTTGCTTAGCCGCCAGATAAATCTGCAGCCGAAGCAAAATTTCCCTCAGTTCTCTTTCGCGCAGATCCCCAGTTTGCGGATTTATATTCCGGACGGTTTGCGAGCGGTTCAAACCGCGCATACTTAACGGTATTCCAGCTGAATCGTCGGCGGCGTTCCCAGCGTTACCCGTCTTCTCGTACGAAGCGATTTGGGATGGAGGATCGGGTGATCCCCTGCCATCTGCCTCCCCGTCCTGAGAATTCCCGTCGCCTGCGTCGAGTATGGCGGCACTCGGGTTCTCTCCGATGTCCTCGTTCATGGAGTCGTCGAACGAAATAAAATAACTGTCGTCTCCGTCATCGGCGTCATTTTGGGCAGTGTCGGCGGGGTCAGCCCCCGCAGGTGGAAACGGTGGCGGGATAATCTCGCTTTCTTGAACCCCCTGGTCACCGGACGGCAAAGATGTCCATGGTTCGTTCGAGCCCCTGGAATGCTGGACGTGGACGGGACATGGCCGAACCGCCGCGGCCCGACTATCGACCAGGTTACCTGCGCCGCTCCCTTTGGTACTTTCTATCCTGAAACAAGAAAAATCACGAACACCAAATAAGAAGATATATCAGGGTTATACAAACGTTATTAGATCAACATAGTTACGAAAATGCCCACAGATGCTGCTTCCTCGAGCAGCACCCTTCTCTCTACAACAGTCCGTCTTCCGTCATTCGACAAGCCACCGTTTCTCGGGGGATGGCTGCTATGGTAACTACATGTTACGCAGGGTTTGAAGAATAGCGTCCAGATGGCGCTTCGCTGCAGCGTCTCTGAAGAATAATGGTTTGGAACGCAGCCTCTAGATCAGGGCTGTCAAATTCATTGGAGTTTGGGGGCCAAATTTCTGACTCCCGAAAAGGAAAGGGCCAACGTGGGGGACGTGGGGGGGGGGGGGGGGATAGTTCTTGAGGAAAGAAAATAGCCTTGAAGGTCCAGGTTGCGAAGCAGCTTTGTCCGCTAGAGATCCTAAAATATTGATTTCGTATTCTGTGCTGCTTGTGAACTCGCAATTCTGCCAGTGACATATTTGGCTTTCAATTATTTATGTGACTCTTTTTGATAAATAAATGATGAAGCAAGAAAAAGGCTCGAGGTACACCTAAGCACTTCTTATGAGTTGTGCATGTGAAAGAGCACACGCCGCTCTTCTCTCCTTTCTTTCGTCTGCGGCGTACGGCGCGCTGACCTTGGACGTGGAACGGTGAAGCCGCTGCCTCGCGGACACGCAGCGCCATCGATGAATAATCGTTCAAACTGACGCGCAGCGGCCAATGGGAGCCTCGTCGACGTGCGCCTGCCAATGGGACCGAAACCGAAAATTCATCAGACTTACTTCGCTCCTTTGGGATCGGGGAAACTAGGTGCCGTGTCTAAGCTTTTCACATGGTTTCATAGCTGGGAGCTGGCTCCACTTGGGGAAAGAATTTAAGGTGCCGTTTTCGCTCTTGAAACTGGTGCCGTCGGCTCACTCGATGAGTCAATTAATGTGGTCGCATTTAAAGTGAAATGGCTCCGCTCCAAGAACGTGCTTTTATCTTTCAATTGAACAAGCGAATATGCCATCGTTGCCCTGTTGTTCACCTCACTCAGAAATAAATCGAGATCAACGTCATAAAAAAAAAAACTTTATGCGAGAGTTCTTGCTATCTTGTCTCTTTTTAGGACCATTAAAAGAATTAAGGCTCGCGCTTGAGTGTTA
Source organism: Ixodes persulcatus (assembly GCA_013358835.2). Taxonomy (NCBI): domain Eukaryota; kingdom Metazoa; phylum Arthropoda; class Arachnida; order Ixodida; family Ixodidae; genus Ixodes; species Ixodes persulcatus. The sequence continues at coordinate 35,097 of JABSTQ010006812.1, forward strand.
TTTCCTAGCCTCTTATTCATGACGAAAATAATCCTCGAAGAAAGGGAACAAGCGAAACGTGCTGCAGTGAGAAGACGTGCAAGCGGACAGGCGTTTCTTGAAACTGGAAAGGCTGAGCTTGGCAAAATGACGGTGAGTAAACACGAACAAAACTAAATATTCTAGAAAGTTTTCCAGAAAACAAAACAAAAAACAAAAAAAAACAAAAAAACGGAAACATTGTTTTTATGGGGGAGGGGGGGGGGGGGGCTTTTGGTCTGGAAGGATTGGCGGCGACTTTGGAAGTTTTGGCATTGTCCAGAGTTGCGACTTTGGTAGCATCGTATGCTTTACCTATAATTAAAGTAATTTCACTTAAATTTTTCAAATTAGCTAAAATGTTTTCATTGAATTTAGACTATATTTATTTTATGACCATCATTTTAACTTACTGCATGCAACAGCGAATGTTAGAGGCTCAAGCTCATGATGTTTGACAGTTACTCGTGCTACGTTAAAGTTTATGCATCTGAGGTGTGTCCTTGCGCTAGAGACACGTGCTTCCAGCTTAGTAGTGGGATCGTCGTACAGGAGAGAAACATAAGAAATAGGTGGGAAGAAAACTGAAAACGAGACAACACTTAGAGGAAATGAAGGAATCGACAGCATGAGGATCTTGTGGTACAAGCCATATGCTGTACTCGGACATTCGGACATGTGAACGGGGTTGTTAGCCACGGGCTGCCTGCGGGCCATGTGATTGAGACTCCTGCTCTAGATAGTGCTTCAAACGACGGGTGGCGGATTTGAGGAGGAGAAAGAGGAGTTCCACAACTAAGGTGATCTCAACACGTGGTTTATACGGAGAGAAACGGTAGGAGAGGAGAGCGTGTTAAGACGCCAGAGCGCCGTGCTCTGATTGGAAGGATAGTGGGTAGACGCAAACGCTAACTGTCTTTTTCTTCACCCCCTGTTTCCCTCCAATCGGAACGATCAACAACGTCGTCTGCACATCGCACAAGGTCTGGCTTTCAAACGCCGCACGCCGACGTCATGCGTTCCAGCACCCAAACCTGCGCGACGAGCAGACGACGCTCTAATAGGAAGGAGACAGTGAGTAGACAGAAAGGTAGCTAGACTTTAAGTGCATTCATTATCCTTCCAATCAGAGATCGGCTCCCTTATGCCACTGAACGCTCTATCCTCCTCTCCTTCAGGTTATTTCCGTATTCGCGTCTCCAGCTCGAAGCTCGCCCTCCCGCGACGAAACGGGAAGCACTGTAGTGAGCGCTCCCGTATTCCCCTGCTCGGCGGGCACGGCGGAACTGCTCGCAATTATGGCTCGCGAAATTACATTTCCGAATGTGAGCGACAGTTTTCATTGTGCCAATACAGTGCTGCAGCCGGTAGGGGATTGTACCTTACTAGAGAGTTTTGGTATTGCGTATAGAAGTAAACGCAAGCGCTCTGCGTTTGCAATGGACTTGAGTGTTCCGCATGCGCATCGTCGCCATGCGTCAATCTAAGACTGCAATTCTGGGCTCCTCGCACGCGCAGTGTGAAACGCGCAACGCTAACACAAAGACAAATTGCTTGCGTTCGTTTCTATATGCTATACTAAAACTCACTTTTTTTTTCAAACGCCAAGGAAACCTGCTGCAGTGAGAAGACGTGCAAGCGGCAAGGCGTTCTTTCGAACTGAAAAGGCTCAATTTGTCCAAACGACGGCGCGTAAAAATTAAAGAAACTACATGTTTTGGAATGTTTTGCAATACAAAATCCACCAACAACGTTGTTTTTTTTCTCTGGGGGGGGGGGGGGGGAGGTTGGTTTAGAACTATTGGCGGTCATTTTGGAAGTTTTGCCGATTCTCCAAAGTCGCGACATATGCTTTACCCACAATTAATGTAATTTTACATGAATTTCTCAGATGACCTAAAATATTTTAATTGACTTTAGACTAGTTTTCTTCTATAACTTGTGAATTAAAAAACACTGGAATTGGCAACAGTGATGTTAATTTCCAGGCATTTTGGATTGCCATGCTTGTTCGCGCGTTTGAAATTAGGTACTCAGCAACAAATTAGATCAGATTTTGAGAAACTACATTTTTCAAGCACTAATAAATTATTATATCATTATTTATAGAACCTACGGCAATGTAAACCCCCAATAAATGCCATGACAACAGAAGTGTGCCATTTAACCATATTTACTCATATTTAACCATATTTAACATTTAACCGCGTTGGTTTAAAAACACAGACACACACACACACACACACACTCCTGCTGTCTGCTTCGGATCCCGTTTAGGGTTTTTATATTGAGAGAAGCGTTTCTTTACTTATACGTTTTGTGAACATATTCTAAACTCATGGCCAATGGCGATATTTTGTAAAATTTTGATTGATTTTGTTCTTCTTGTGCTGGGAATGATGTGAAAAAAAAATTGATCTAAGTACCCAAAACCAATTAAAAATCCCGCAGTTTATTATTTCAGATGACAATTATTTGAGCAAGAAAAGGCAGAAATGAAACACAAATATCGGCATATATTTTTTTCAACAAATGCAATGTTCCATGTTACCTCTAAGGTGCATGAAAGAACCTGTCTTTAAAAGTACACTGAACTGCAAAATATTTTAGGTACCTGGATTGCACACGTATGCCACAAAATATAATTCCCGCGAGCAACTGCTTTAGCTCAATAATTACGCTGTGACACACACCTTGAGTTATGAAAGAATCCGAAATTAACACTTCTACGGAGAAATTAAATCCAAAATAGAGGTTAGTTTTGAATTTGTTCCAGAATTAAAACGTGCCTCCTGGCGTCAAAATTACATTGAACACAGTTTTTGTTTTTGTTTAAAGTGGTGACCTTCGCTCATAACACCATTGCTTCCTCGTATAAGCAGGAATAACTTGTGTCGGTTAGAGAAGCCAGCACACTAGACAGGCTCAGAAACTGGTATACCGGCACGCAAGTCCGATTCTCACTATAACCGCCATTTTGCAAAACGAGTGGCGCCACCTATGGTGAATTGCAGTTGCGAATAAACAGGTTGCACGAGACGACTTCATCGCCTCCTGCTGCTGCCCATTGCCAAACAATAAAGACGACGTTTGCATCCTGCTGGGGCAAAACAAATTATATGGTGCGAGAGCTATGCCACAGACAATATTATAGGATCAACTCAGGTGTGGAACCCCTTAGGGGAGGGGGAGGGGGTATACCCTTTTCCATTTTTTCGCGAAATAGACACTAACACGCCCCCAAGTGTTTCACTACAGAGTCACATATATTATATATATATATATAACTGGGAAGAGAAAAACCTTTGGTGAAAACAGCAACAACGGACGATTTAATCTTCGACGTTTCGGCCGGAGTCCGGCCGAAACGTATATATATATATATATATATATATATATATATATATATATATATATATATATATATATATATATATATATATTTAATTTTAATATTATATATTTATTTAATTGAAATTAAAAAAACAAGAAATAAATTGAACTCCGACCTTAAAAAGGCCAAATCCGAATATTATCAAAATATATTTTCAAGGGTATACAATGACTCAAGAAAGATATGGGAAACTGTAAACGAAATTACTGATAGGAAAAAACGTGTGCAGGGAACGCAAAGTGTCGCTATTGACGGCAGGAACGTGAGTGGACAGGAAATGGCGAATCTAATGAATATGCATTTTGTTGACGTTGGTTCACCACCAGAAAACGAGAATACTTCGCAATGCTGTGTCACAGACGCAATGACTTCCTTATCAAACACGATAATGCTATTACCAACTACGCCATATGAAGTAGAAGGGCTTATAAATAAAATTAAAAATAATGCCGCAGCTGGCGTAGACGACTTCAAGCCAAGGCCTGTCAAATATGTCTCCCAACAAATATCTTATATCTTGTCACATGTAATCAATCGTACTCTAGAAACTGGAATATTTCCTAACGAACTAAAAATTGCAAGAGTTACTCCAATCTATAAGGGTGGCGGGGAACACCTTCTACAGAACTATAGACCAATCTCGGTTTTGCCAATTTTTTCAAAAATATTTGAAGGGGTTATAAATTCTAGATTAGACAATTTTTTTTTCCAGGCACAATGTATTAAACAAATGTCAATATGGCTTTCAAAAATCTAAATCAGCAGAGCAGGCACTTGTAGAAGTAAAGGATAAAATTATAAGCAATATTGAAAATAGATTATACACCTTAGGCTTATTCCTAGATTTTAGAAAGGCCTTCGATACGATCCAACATGACATATTACTAATTAAGCTTCAAAGGTACGGCATACGTGGGGTTGCTTTGACTTTAATAAAAGACTACCTCCAAAATCGCATGCAGTATGTTTATATTAACAACAATTATTCTAATTCACTCAAAATAAAGTACGGTGTTCCGCAAGGGTCTATTTTGGGCCCGCTCTTATTTCTTCTTTATGTGAATGATATCACAAATATTTTGGGATCCCCTGAGCTTGTCATGTACGCAGACGACACTAACGCGTTTTTTGCTTCAACCTCTAAAGCGGCCTTAGAATCTATGACAAATAATTATCTAGACAATCTATCTGTGTGGCTTCAAAATAATAAATTACAACTAAACGTAAAAAAAACAAAATATATAATTTTCACTCCCGTTAATAGGTGCGACAACACTAAGGTGACAATATATTTCGAAAATGAAATTATAGAGGAGGTTACAGAACAAAAATTTCTTGGTGTGTGGTTCAATCGGGAGTTAAGTTGGAACACGCACATAAATAAGCTGAGCTCTGAGCTATCCCGAGCCATCGGATGTATTTATAAAATAAGAAATCTCATACCTCTGTGGCTAAAAAAAAATATATATTACGCTTTATTTTACTCCAAACTGTGTTATTGCATTTTAGTCTGGGGCACGACATCGGCAACCAATTATAATAGGTTAATCATCTTACAAAAAAAAATTCTACGACTATTTGAAAATTATAAAGGTAAGCCTCAAGATCTCCCAACTGAACCGCTATTCAACAAATATGGCCTACTTAAAGTGAATCAAATTTATTATTTTAAATTGTTACAGATAATACACACAAAAAAACTCTTCGCAATTCCGCCAGAAAACACAACGTATCACACACTTAGACATAGAATCAGACGACCTCCAAAAATACGTACCAATTACGGAAAACAAACGACATGCTTCCAAGTCGCCAAAATCTTGAATAGTACGGAAGATCTAATAGATTTTAACTGCAATATACTCCAATTCAAAAAAAGACTAAAGACACTTCTGGTGGGCAGTGACATTGTGTTCTGATATGTGTGTACTGTGTACTTATTCAATAATGTCCATATTTCGCTTTTGAATTGTTAGAACATGTTTCTGACCAATTTGTTTTTATCCTTCTTTGCTGAAAAAAAAAAAAAAAAAAACCATCGTGGGATAATTGATCGATCCTGTTTTTTATTGTTTCAGAGTTGTATAGAAGTTCATAGGTTCTTTTCTCAAATTTTCGTGTTCAAAAATTTATGTACCCTGCACTGCTGTGTTAGAACTGTAAAGGGGACAGAGACCTCGTCAGGCATCACGCCTTTAGTCTCTGCCCACCTCCCGGTTCATCCGGAAAGAAAGAATAAAGAAAGATATATATATATATATATATATATATATATATATATATATAGGAGAAGCAGAGTAGTTTGAGAACAATGGACCGGGAAAATGTAATAAGTCAGAGATCCGTACTTGCGGAGTTGCTATGCTACGAGTTTATTGTATACGTATTACGACAGTTTCGCCGAGAGGCTCGGCTTCGTCAGGAGATGGCATACATGTGAGGGCATCAGACTGCGCAGAGCAGTAAGCGGCCAATGGGGCGAGAAGGACGTGACGTCAGGAAAAATGAAAGTAAAAGGGACACGAAGAAAGCGACTTGAGGGATGACCACACGCCCCATCGGTGCAACCCAACTTCCCCGAGACAATATTGCACCCGCCCCGAGAACCAAGACGCCCCACATCTGCGCCCTAGCGCTCCGGTGCAGAGCTCCGTAGAACATCCCCCCCCCCCCCCCAACCGCCGACGGGTACCCGACGCTCGCCGAGAGTATGACACCCCAGCCACCCCTACGACAAAGAAGCGCTACGAGACTGCACAACCTTCGCAGGGCAGCTGCGCCAAGTCCCCGGCCAAAGGAAGATTGACCACAAATCGGTGAGTCCAGTTCCCCACTCAGAATTACAGTGCCACATTTCTAAAAATACGAAAGTTATCCGATAAACGAATCAGGCACGAGCTTCATCAATCAGCGCTGCAGGTGTACCTAAAGGCAGGAATCACACCAAAAAGATTAACGCTCTGCCTCCCTCCCGCTACGACAAACCTTGATCAACGCGACCGTGCGGCTTGGAAAAACATTCTCCTGGAGGCCTCTCTTAAACTAGTACAAATTTCTATCAATCGTAGCGAAAAACAACTAA